>JAOEHX010063370.1:22301-40538 GCA_025448015.1 Bolborhynchus lineola | reverse complement strand
GCTTTTTCTTGAACACTTTCTGTAAATATTAACATCCAGAAGTAATATCCAGAACAAAACCTCATCTTCACTTCTAGAATATTTGCAAAACTACTGATAAAATTTTACTACGAGAGTATAATTTCATTTACCTTTGATTTTTCAACCTTGGAAAGACCTCAGTCTAGACAGAGTTTATAAAAGCAGTTAATGCATGAGAAGCCTGTTCCCTATTTTTTACATAGTTAAGTAGTGCTGGTGTGCAAACACTTAAGTATTCTATCTAAATCTAAAGTGGTGGAGGAAGGCTAATGAATTGCAGAGTTATAAAAAAAAGCCAGTGAGATTACTCAATTCACTGCTATGAGTGTACAAACTTCAGCCTTGTTTCAGACCAGCACCTTCTGCGCATCTGATACAGCCAAATGTCAGTAATATCCAGGATGAATGGGAAGAACTGAGCCTATTAGAGAACTAAAGTCATGAGAGAGAAAGAGAGAGCAGGGGAGAGAGAAAGAGATAGCGGAGGAAAGAGAGATCCATCAACTCCCAGCAGTAACCAGCAATGCAGACAGTCAAGATGATGCAGACAGTCAAGATTTCAGTGACAGCGGCAGGGTTCCTAGGATTAAAATCACCAAAACCTCATTTTAACTGATAACAGGAACACCATCAGGCTCAAGAAATGTTATCTATAAAAGCTATGCAAAATATTACATAAAAAACAGGATAAAACTTTTCAGTGGATTTAAGCAGTTGTTCAAGTGAGTGGTAAACCTAGCTGTTTGCCGAAATGAAGGACAGATGCATGGTAGCTAGAGCTCTGTGAAATAGTCTGCAAATCTATGGGTATATATTAGCAACAGAATAAAACACTCCCTCCAACTTCTGACAAAACTGAAAACATGGAAACAAAGATGTTAGTTAAACAACCCCCTTCTGGAAGAATGCTAATTAACTTTTATAGGTTACATTTTCTTGATATACTGAAATCAAGATGACACAGCCATTTGTTTTCCCTGGCAAAGTCATGCACATCACTGATTATTCAGGTTTTGAAAACTGTGTATAATACATACTACCACCTACACAACAGCACAATGCTGACATTTCAGCACAGAACATGTTGAAGCAGTATTTCTGTACTGAAAAAAAGAACAACAAAGACATTTCCTAGAAGGTATCCATCGAATAGAAGAGAATAATGTATAAAACATGGGCCTTTTCTTAAGAGCCTGAGGTTACAGATGCCTTTTACACCACATCATGTTCCCAGCATAACAAAGCTGGCAGAAGCACCAGGTTGAAATATGGAAAAGCAATTTTGTTTTGATTTTGTGGAGCAAAAAAGACTTATCAACTACTTGCAGTAATTTTTGTGAGGCAGAGTACATCTAGGGGAATTACACACAAGTTGCATAAATGTCTTTGTTCTTTATTCTTTCTTATTTTCAAACCATATTAATTACTGCAGTCATCACTGTTAATAAGCCAAGATAAAATGACTGTATTTTTAATACTACATTGACCATCGATTACAGCTTCTGCTACTCCTGCGTATAAGAGAGCCATTACTTTTCATCCATAAGAAAATCCAAGTGATCCTACACAATTGTACATGAGTTCCACCCACGTAAGTTCCTGATCACTCAGGACAGACCCTCCTTTTAGAATGGCATGCTTCCTGCTAAGCAAGGGAGGCATGCCCTGCTCTGCAGCAGACAGATATACTGGGCATCAACCAAATGAATCCCTGCTGTAAATTGGGTGACTTGAGTAAATTCAGCAAGGTCCACTGGTCCAAATATGGTGCAAAGGACATAAAATCCAGCCTGGATTCTTACGGCATTCCTGGCACTAGCACTACAGTGAGGAATTAGCTATGCTTTCTAGGGAGAGGTGCATGCCAGGTGCTCTTACACAAAGCAAAGAAACATGGTAGATCACACAGACCAGGAATCCAAAGTGTGGAGTAACTCCTCACTGAACTCTCGACTTATCAATCTGTAAAAAGAGTTTCAAGTCTCTGTATGTGCAATAATAAACTGAATTTCCCCATAACTTCAGAGGTGAACACTCAGCATTTTTAATTCAGTGAGGTCTTGTTGAAATAACAGTGACTTGAGCCCCAGTGTGGCTCCCTCCCTGAAGGCACAGAGTGAAGATGACCTACTTGTACCAAGCAGCAGCACACACAACCACAGACTGCATGATTTAAAGACATGAATTAGAGATCATCAACACAGCACACATACTGTAGGCTTCCAGCACTGCCATAGCTGCAGCAGCACAAAAACTGGTAACAGTTTGCTTCCCCTAACACTTCTTTTGGGATTCTTTTTTTTTTTTTAATAAAAAATGAAAGAGGGGAAAAAAAGCAGCTCAGATGATCATACATGAACTCAGAAAACACATTCATTTCAACACATTAATAAGGAGTAGGGCTTTGCTTCCAGCTTCACATAAAGATCTCCAAGTGCCTGAATTGATGATAAATGGTAATTTATACTAAAAAAAAAGGGTAACCAATATAAATCAGTTTTAAGGGGGGGGGGGAAAGATATATTTTTCTTTTAAAACTTACTGATTGTCACAAAGCTGTAGACTGACAAGACCCATGTACTGATATTATTTAAAAGATATGTATCATGAAAGATTTATCAATTTAACTAAGTTTAATTTTTGACACCAAACAGTACAGCTAAAGTAATGTAAAGCTTACATCAAAATGAGCACCTAAAATAGCATCTACAAGAGTTAAACTAGAGTTAAAGGAAAATTACTTATTTACAAACATACATTATGTATCAGTTGCGGTTAATTAGCATGCTAAGATTGCAGGAATGTTTAAATGTGGTAGCAACCAAAGGATGGTTGGGGTTTTCAGTCTACCATTCTCTTCTTATGAGCTCTCTTCGTTTCCAGAAGATTCACCACCTATTATACCCCAATTAAACTACCTACCCTACACCTTTTCCATTGTACATCCAGAAGTTGCTTTCTCAGTTGCTTACAGTTCTCATTTTTACTACACATATACATCTATTTTTTTATATATACTAGAAGGAACTATCTTGTCCTAAAGTGATCAGAAGAAATTCCCCAAAATTCACTGATAACAAACTGCAGCCACCTCTGTGCAGCTGAAGGCTACCAAAGGAGCTACTCATGATAAAAACTCAAGATGAATTTTCTTAAAGAAGTACTCTCTCATTTTCCAGATGACCAAGCAAACAAAAAATGCTACAATGTCATAAAATCTTTGTGGCTCAAAAGCTACTCTGCCATTCTCAGCAACTATGCGATTAGTTTTGTCATCCTTACTACAGAAAATTCACATCTGATGTGATCCAAAGTTGGAAGACAGAAGTCTCTGCTTTCAAATGAAAAAAGGCTCTAAAGGCTTCAGCCTTTAGAAGACCACTTCTGTTCAGAAGTCAGCAGAATTACACCTCCCCATCTTTTTAAAGCAAAGGAGAACAAGCTTCAGACTGCTTTTAGAAGCTAGTATCCCACAGGGAAACACCAGATTGGACTCATCAGCAGATGTGGTTAGGCACAAGCATGCCAGTTTATGGACAGAAAATAAAGGGTGGATTTAGCAGAGGACAGTGAGTGTGCCAATGGTGGCTAGCCATAGGAGCTGCTAGCATTATAGACCCAGAAAGGATTTTCGAGAGACAAGTCACAGCTTCACAGTTTTAGAAATGAGGAAAAAAAAGGTTGACTCATGATTAGGGCCATGTGGCCAGTATGATTCCATGCACTCCATACAATTCAAGTATATGCAATATTGCATACAAAATGAAACCTAGAATCAACCCTAGCCTTTTAAGATGTCAACTAGCATGGGTATGAAGATGGAAGTGAAAGTTCTATTTTTATGTAACCTCGGTTACCAACAAGAAGTGTCTCATCCTCTGCAAACTTCTAGGCAATTTAAATTAAATTCCAAACATTGAATTGTAAACTCTTCAAGAATCAATGAGTCAAGACATTTTAGCTGTATGAAAACTGTGGTTTGAAATTCTGTTCAAAGCATAAAATTAGTCCCACATTTTTTCCCCCAGGAATTAGTAGAACTAAGGCAAGGAAATGCTACTGCATATTCTGTATCATACCATCAAATAAGAAATTCACATTTGCCTCATCAAGAAAGTGCTAATCTGTCAAAAAAGTTGAGCTTTTGCTCCACTCAGAAACTCAAATCCCACTAAAATAGGAAACTTAAAAGGAAGGCATTACTTCATCAATTCACTGAATCAGAACGTAACACTCGTTAACCCCAACTAACTTTGCAAGCAGTATTATTAACATGGTAGTCACCATGTAGAGATAGCAAACCATTGAAGGCAAAGTCCAGCAGAAGCAAAGATTTTGTGTCAAGCTGCACGTCTTTAGCATTAAGAATTTCCATACCTGCCCGTATGGCCTGGTCTGCTCTACTTGCCAGTAAACACTATGTGAGCAAACGCACCTCAAACAGACACACTAAGCTGGTTCCTCAACCAGAAATCTCTTCTGCCCCCCAAGATATTACTGCCAGAGGGCTTCTGCAGGCACAGCTACAGTGGGGTGAGAATAGAGACAAATTCCAGCCCTGTCTAATGTGGCCAGGTAGGCAAAACTACTGGTGTTCAAAATGTCACTGAGAAATTCAGTGACTGTGACTCTCCCCAGAGCACCCTTAAGTACTGTGTATTTTCATTCTGCAGTGTAAAAATTCAAACCTCCCTGTGTAATAAAATCCAAAACCATTTCTTGGTAGAAGCAGGACCACAAACCAGAGCTCTGTCCACTTTTCAAAGACCCATGGCAGCAGGATTTGCTGTGGTTTTGAACAGTTTTTCTTACTGCAGAAGTATTTGAGTTGTTACTGATGTGTTATAAACCACAAAATTGCTAAATCTACATGCACCACTTACGGAAGAGATTATTTCATTTAGTTATATGAATGCTGCTGCCACTAGAGAAGCTCTATGCTGTGAGCAAATATCTAAAGTAAAATCCCAGGCTTGCTGAAATTAGTGGAAAACATCAAATGTCCAAAGTAAGGCAAAAAAGAAAAATCAAGGAAGATTTAAATGCACTAATTTTTTACTCTGTCTAAAACTGTTGAAAATCAGTTTGATCAGCCAGTCAAGAAGATTACGCTGGTGTCAGGGCAATGACAGAATTATATAAATGAAGAGAATAGTGATGGCTCTAATGCCTTCCCTGGGTGAAGGAAGGAGTCCTGCAGAAGGCAGGTACTGCAGGAAAAGGCAAAGAGCTTTCAGGCTACTCTTGATCAAGTTGAAGATAAGAAGGAACTACAGCATAGCTCAGGGGCAAAGTTTCAAGCTAGACAAAAAAAAAACAACAACAAAACAACCCCAAATATACCCTGATTTAACATAAACCAAGTAAAATTCATAGACAGCAATAATTACAAATCCAGTGGTTCAGTAAACTCCATTAGGATCTAGTGTAAATTTTCTTCAAAGGCCAGAGCACAGAGACTCCTAGATGCTGTTCACTCCTAGGTATGTTTGACTAATAGCTGCCATTGGAATACATTCAATCATCTTTCATTAGGATGTTCAAAAAACCTAATACTGTCCTCAAGCTGAAATTAACAGTACAGTCCTGGGTAGGTGGGTGCTTAAGTTGCTGATGAGTATACTGAGGAAGACTTGGGGGGAGAAGGTGGGTACAAATGGATAACCAGGGGAACATAAGCCTTTGGGAAGGCTAAAGTGTTGAAGTCCCTGCCCCTTAGGTCTGCAGAAGCAGCAGGCTCTCAGCATGAGCTGGGCTGTAAGGAAGTGATGGTACAAGGATGAAGTGGGATGGGGAGAGATTAGCCACAACCACAGGACAGTGCAGAAGGCGGGATGAAATTTCTCTTCCTGCTACATGTTGACCACTCTATTTCACACTGTCATTCCCTACTGCCGACTGGAGATGCGCTCCATCACAACCCGCTTTTGTGTTTCATCCCATCAAGTGAGAAATAAATCACATCCAAGGAGAGCAGAGGGGAAATAAAGGGCAATTAGAGACACCGGGTGTTAAGAAGTCACTCACATCTGCTGACAGCTATGTTGAGAAACCAGGCGGAATTGCCAGGTGACTTACCAACAAAAGCACTTCATTTTTTTATTGTCATTTTGTCTATGGAAAATCCCCTTACAGGTTCCAGTGTGATAAAAGCAATTAGCAAAACCCACTCAAATGAAACAAAGAAGGGTCTCATTAGCCTAGCTGACTCCCTGAGCAGAGCAATGGGAATTCAAGAGGACAGTTCCTACACAGCACAGTGAATTCTATGAACAGCAAGAAAGCAAATTGAGAAATCAGGAAAAAAAAAAGCACCCTAATACCTAGCAGAAAAAAGGGATCATACAAAATATAAAGCCAGATGAAAGAGAAAGAATGATAAATACAGACTTCATCCTTCATTGACATAAATCTAGCATTACCCACCAGCCAAACTCTGCAGTCAGGTTATAATGATTGTCAGCAGAATTGCAGCAAGGCCCAAGGACCTTATTTATATTACAGAATCCAAATGTGCCGGTTGCTTTCTAAACACAGAGCAGAGAAATTTAGCATGCAAATCATACCTATTGAAGCTGCTTTGACCAGCTCAACATTGGAAAAATGAAAGAGACACCCATGTTCTGCAATAGCTTCCAGTAGAATTCATTCTTTTGAAGACAATTAACTGACATGCCCCTTCCACAATCTTAAGAGAAATTAACTGACTGCCATGAGCAGGAAACACTTTCCAGTCACTTGCTGCCTTTAAGGAGATAAATTGATATTTGTCACAAAAAGTAAAAAGAAGCATCTGATACAGCAGAGCTAAATCTACAGCTACATCTGATCAGTGCACCTGGGACTAAATAAGATACCAGAGGTACAAATGGTCATAGGCAGTAACAGCAGGGATTTTGTCACTCAGAGGCTTGGGGCCTGCCCACTGAGAAAAGCTATGGGGTGTGCGAGGGTATCCTAGGGCAGCCTTCATTTTGGAAGCCACCGTCATCATAGATGCATGGAGACTCCCATCTCCTGCCATCTCCAACACCATAGTCTTTCATTGGAAACTGAGCCTAGTGTGACATCTTCACACTCAGTGACTGAGGAATCAAAACCATATCTCTATTGGACATTCCTAACACCATCAATTGCCTACAAAGTTACAACTACAAGCATACTGGTTTGTTGGGGGTTTTTTCACATGTTCTGATGACACAAACCATCTGACATTCCAAATCAGCACATTGTATTTGTGCTGAAAAATCTTCTTGGGCTTTCATTTTGATGAAATGAACCTTATCACTACAGTTTAAGTTGCTTTATCTCTCATATTTCTATTTTATATAGTGCAGTTTTGTCTCTGGAACTGTTAAAATACAATTTGAAGGCATGAGATCACACATAAACATGGCCCCTAAACAGTTGTCTCAGAGGTATTATTAATAAGAATATACACTGAAATAACATGCAAAACAAATCAAACAAGATTTTTTTCACATCTAAGTGAAAATATGAAGCATTTGTCCATTTGGTCCCACCTGAATTATCTCTGTTTTTTATAGTGTTGGTTAAAAAACCTGGCTGGTTTTCCCCTTTTTTCCCAAAACAAGTCAGTAAGCATGCAATGTAAAGGCTACAGAGCTGCAGCAGGTAGTACACTTACATCGATCCACTCAAATGTTCCTGGAGTGGGAAGAAAGGATAGATGGCAAGTTGCTTCCCTAGTAACCTGCCATTGAGACACAAATAAATACATGTCAGATGAGTCTGTCTGCACCTTTAAGTAGGTTTTGGTTTGGTTGGGGTTTTTTTTTCCAGCAGCAGGATTCAATACTTGGAACAGGAGATGGCCTTCTTTGTTAGTTTTGGATGCCATCTTAGGCTATCTTTCATCACTTCTAATTAAATCTTGTCAGTGTTTAAAAGGACATATGCATCCACTAATGAGACTGAATTCACCCTCTTTCTTAAAGCAAAGACAGAATGGTAAGAACAACCTTACAGGATAAGGACTGGAATATCATCACTCAAAGTAAAAAAAAAAAAAAAAAACCAAAGGCAGAAAATCTTTCTGCATTTCAAGCAGGATTGTGTTCAAGCAGAATTTAATGTAGCTGATGCAGGAGACACTGCAACGGCCTAAACTATACAGGAGATAAGACTGGATGGGTCACAACAACTGTGCTTTATTGGACATCTGTCCTGAGGGCAAAATAGTAGGTATGTCCTACTTCTGCAAATGAGATTGCGAAGCCAGGAAGCCTGAACTTTCTTCTGAGCCCAGCAGATCTCAGCATTGTCTATTTTAGCTTCTTACCACTGCAGAGCCAATAGGAGCTGCATGCACAGTTTTATTTTAAAGTCTTCACAACAACAGGAGTTTAAGGCTCTAAATTTATTATAGCTGATATGATTCTATCTGAGGAAGTCCACAGGTTACAAAAACAAAATCCCTTCACTCCTAATGTGGTATTATCAAATAGGATCTAGCAGCATTTTCACTATACAGGATACAAGAAACTAAACAGCTCACAGAAAAAAAGATAACTCTGACTCATTCACATATGCAAAATTTCTTTGAAGTTTAATTATAATTTTTGTATTTTAAAGCAGCAATGCCTGAAATTCAGCTGTCTGTTCAACCACAAACCAGACATTGCTCAAGCAGCTGTTTCCCAAGCCACTGCATGCTGACATACATGGGAAACCTCTCCAATCCTGCTGTGATCAATTCTGTGTCGCTCCTTAGCAGAGACAGATAATTTAACCTGGCTTTAAAGGATACTACATGCAAGCCTCTAGGACACAAACTTCAGATTTCCCTCATTTGGTCCTCAGAAGGAGCCCAGGCACTGAACCTGGCTTACTGCACTTGTTCCAGGGCTTGGAAATGAATCTCCATCAGTCATGCATGCTCTGATGACAACTATTACTGAAAAGCCCAAACAGCTTTGGTGTACTGTCATGCACTGTAAGCTTAATTTCATCATCAGATACACACATCTAATTCCTATTGCTGTCGAATTAGAATCTTTCAGGCATGTATTAGGGTTAAAAGGAGCACCACATATAAGTCTGCCATCCTAGTACTTTCATTTTTCCTTTCTGTTTGCCCCAATATCAATTCTGCACTTTCATCACATTTTACAATTGGCTCTTGGATGACTCCTGAGTTGAGAGACATTTTCACTTCTCGTACAGATACACAGCTGCTCCTTTTAAACGGGAATCGTGCACGAACATTGCAGTGTGGGCTCTGGCAACATGCCTCGCCCTCAGCTGTAGGGCTTGGGAATTCGCTATTTAAGCAAAACAGTTATTGTGCTGAAAACTAACCCACACATCTGAAAATCCTTTAAAAAAATTGAAAAAAGTCCCATCCAATAGAATAACAGAAATTTTTGAAAGGAATAAGGAAGAAACGCCTACTCCACTGGAAACGCAGTAATGACCGAAGCAAAAATCTTCCAAGGAGGCTTCTTCTTTCTTAATGAAGTATAAGTCTGAGATGAGTAAGTATCACAGATCAATTCCTGAACACCTGAAGGAAAAAATTATACCTTATCATCAATCCATTCTTTGTGCTATTTTCGAAGGAGCTTCCCAAATGCGACTCCCAAAACTTACCATGATGAAAAACCAGCTGGAGAGAATTAGGATGGCTATGATGCAGCACACACCAGAAGCTCTGAAGTGGAGCTACTGTATCCTAAAAAAACATGCCAGCACTAAAGAGGAAAACATGGAGCAGTGCTTCCCAGCCGGAGAAGCAATGACCAAACGCTACTGTAGCATCAGTTGAGCAGACCATCAGTGGAAGTTGCTCAAATTTTCTCCAAGCAGATATCAATTGCCCTCTTTCGGCATCCTGCTTTTGTTAACCAGATTAAATGAGGATGTCTGAAAATACTTTGATTTTCCTTGTGGCCCTATTAGAAAGTTGGAGACCATCTCTCTGAAGCCTTCAAAGGCTACAGTATTACACTGTGACAAAGGGGTAAATCCATCCTTCTGCTGGCATGCCTACAAAGGGAAAGAAAGAGTACAAAAAGACTGAAATACTGGCTTCTCAGGAACCTCATTTTAATCGCCAATTGTCCATTAATTCTGTCTAATGTGCTTCAGCAGCAGTAGTTTATCTTCTTAAGGAATATACAGGTTTCCTTGGGGTTTGGTTTTTTTTAAAGTAATTACTGCCAGAGCTAATAATTGGAAAACTTCTGCATTCTCACACAGTGTTGAAATGAGACCATTATTTTTTTCTAAATACTGTATCACTTTAAAAAGTAATAAAAATCTGGCAGTTTTCTATTCCATTTTTTTTTCAACATATCATTCAAAAATTTCACTTTTTTTCCATGTTTTTAGGCAAGGCAACTGACATAAGAATTTGTAATGACTACTCAGGGAAAATCTGGGGAAGGTCTTTCTGAGAAGCAAGGAACTAGGGTAAGGAAAGAGCAGGGCACTAACCGCTTTGCTAGGGAGCCACATGAAATCAGATAAGCAACCACACTCAGCAGTACCACACTCTGTCATAGCCATCAGTAGCAGATCAACTCCCATGGACGCAGAGTGAGGCTGTCAGCAAGTAACACGAGTAGCTTGTGACAAACATGCACAGGCATTCTGTGTCAGGAAGGAGATACTTCTTCAACTTCCCACTATGGACATGAGCCCTCAATGTGCAGTATTTCAATCTGGGTTTTCATTGCAGCACAAGAAAGGGTCAGCTGTGTGACAGAGAGGACACTCCTCTAATATCCCATTTTAGCTTCATTTTGCTTATCTATTCTTCTTTCACATGCCTCCACAGGGCTTGAGCAAGCCACCCCTTCAGGACGCCATGCAATACCTTCCAAAATCAACAGGGACATGCTCACTGCATTCAGCTAGAATCCCCTACCACCAGGCCTACAGTATGAGAGCTCACTACTTTTTAAAGAACATTAGAATATTGCTTAGGAAACTACAAGATTAAATCACAAGAAGCACAACCATAGAATTTTTCTGCTGATTTGAATTACGAATAGAAAGTACGAGCAGTTAAGAGGAAACAAGATATGTTCTATACGAGAGCCAAGATTTTTTTGCCTGACATGTGCCAAACAAGGGGAAGAAACAGAAGAATCTGGCACCATTAAAAACAGTTTGTGGAGAAAGGAACTGAATATCTACAGCCAAGCTCCATGTGGTTTGTAAAGAGGAAACTTTTGTTTTATGGGACTCTCAGTCAGCCAAAATTCTCCCAGACGGCGTGCAAATGGATATTAGCCTAAAAACCTAAACGCATCTTGTAGAAGGATCGGTAAATGGTTGGGAAAGAAAAGGAGCACTACTGAAGTTTTTAAATCTGAAGTAAAAATCTGCCTCGTGGTTGAAAAAGTTAGTTTACCAGACAGCTATAATGTCATATATGGTAAGTGTGTTGGAAAGGAAAGGCAGCAAGTTAAAGCACAAAACTAGAAGTCAGGAAAATGAGTTCCAACCCTGGCTCCACTACCAAGTAGCTCTATAAAACTTGGATAAAAGAGAAGAAGACTGCCAACTTAACTGTAAGATTTTCTTTAACTTCATATAGTGTATTAACATTGCACTTATGCTGTTTCTTTTAGTTTCTATATTTCCCCCACTCCCTGGCATTATGATGTACTAAGCAAAGTAAGTGACTAGATGGAGTACTGAGAACAGTTATATTACCTTACCAAAGCAAGCCCTGCCCAACTTCTTAACCAAAATACTTGACTGAAAAAAAAAAAAAAAAAAAAAAAAAAAACAAAAAAAAAAAAAATTTTATATGGGACTGTAATTCTCACAAGCGAGTTACATACTAAAGTGGCTGACATGACCCAACAGCTTAGCTGAATATTGTGAGAAAATGTGGCATTTCTGGCTTGAAACACTAACTAGGACTTGTACATCAGCATACAGGAGAAAGGGAATGGGCAGGCAACAGTTCCTTGTATATGTTGAGTGGTTATACCATGGGAGAATTTTTTTCAGCTTCTCTGATAACTGCATATGCTGTGAAGCATTCAGCTGCGCTATCGGTACATAAAGAAGAGGTCACATTGACCTCCAATTTAGAGGCAAGGAACAGAGCTGGAGTCCACAGGCAAGGGTGTAAGTTCAGTCATTCCTTGCTGGGGAGTAAGAGACTCAGGTAGGTTCATGGGCTGGGCCTCCAGTCTGTCCTGCAGTTGCCTGGCAATGTACTTCGCTAGTTACATCACCAACAATTAAAACACATCAGGTGGCAAATTTCACCATTATGCTTAAAGGAGGAGTAGTTAATATCTCCTGAAAGAGGATACTAGGATTAAGATTTTCCTCTTTTGTGTCTTCCTTCACACCAGCCTTTATATGTAACGTTTCAGCTAAGATTTGCCAATGAACATGTTCTCCTCCTCTAAAGAGAGTAGTAAGCAGGAATCTCATTTTTGAAGCTCCCTGTATTTGCCTGGGTTTTCTTCATTCATACCTTTAGGACTATCAGCTTAGAGGAGGAACAGAAGGGTTAATCATTCAGTACTTTCTGTAAGCTGTGTGCATTCGTGTACAGTACTCTAGATGGATGCTCCATGCTTCATGTTGCACTGGCATAATAAAAAGAGCAGAAAGCAATTCCCTTTAATTCTTGCACTTTAATTTTACTTCCTCCAAAGAATAATGAACAGAAGAAATGAAAACCTAGCACTTTAAAAAAAAAAAAAAAAAATATTATAGGCATTTTCCACAAAAACACTGAAAGGAAAAACCACTGTAAAAGTAAAACCCATTGTGTTTTATTGAGAAACCAGAAGGTAGCAGTTCTTATTGCCACTAAAAATATCTGCACTACACACACATACGCATTTACCAGGAAGGCATCTACTGATGGGTTCTGGATGCTAATCAAGACCAGACCAGGCACAAACTAAAGCTGAACAACCCCTGACAAAGTAGGTCAAGAAAACTGGGAGGGAAGGGAAACTGTTGCTAGGTGGCAGTGTACCTTAAGCAAAGAATACTGTAAAACAGATTATTGGAAAAGTTAATTATCTGCTAACAAAGGTGTCACATTTGAAGCCTTGGTAGGAAGAGAATTCAAGATGTACATGATACCCAGACTACGTATCAGAGGGAGGAGAAGCTACCCTGAAAAAAAGAAATAAGAAAAAGGAAAAAAACATCTTGGGACCCTCAACATAATGGCTCTCTAGCTCTATTAGTGCCATAAAGAAACAAAAGCCAGTGAACTGAGTCTTGTACATCTTGAGAAGGCTACAGGTTTGCTTGTTTTCTTCGACCTTTACTAAGATCTTACCAGAAGCAGCAAGCAGAGAAATAAGCTTCCACCGCGTCTTGGCAGAGCAGTGAAAAGTTGACAGAAAACCCAAGTGTGATGGTGAGAAAGAAAGGGTTTTTAAGGCTACTTAAGAAACAGAACTGTTACTTTTCTGCCTTAAACAGTTTCAGTCTTCAGTCCTAATCTTTTCAGAGTAGAGAGTGGACAATGACATTAAACAAAAGGAGGTCATGAAAACACACACAATCCCCAGAACCCCAACCAAAAGGATGGATTAAAAGGCCTCTGTAGAAAGACAAGGTAAGAAGGGAGAGGCTAGATTTTTCTCATACCCTTCTCTCTGTCCTTCCTGATGTTCCCTCCAACTGAAAGCTACCTTAACATATTGCCTAAATTAGCAAAAGTGGTAAAAAAGACAGGCTGATGACATCTTGTGAACTACAATTCACTTGGTAAGAGAGCTGTTAGCAAGCTCACAGCTTGTCACAGAGAAGGATAAGATGTTCTTGAAGGCAAAGACAAAATCTATATTCTTTTCAGCAATATCTGTCTGGGTTCAAGAGAGCAATTTTTTTGAAAAGTATCTTAAATGAATGAGATTGTATAGATTTGAGCTATTTTAGGCGATAGAATAAAAGAGAAAAATGAAAGACACTTTGCTTCAACAAGGCTTTAAATCCGTAACTTAGGCCATAGCAAAATCTTTTCTGAGAAATGTATCAAATTCTTTGTATGTTGTTTTTAATCTGCAATTACATTGTTTAAGTTTTTTGTATACTATATTCTGATGCATTAGAAACTGGTCAGAAATAATATATTAGAACATATTTGCTCCGTCTAACCTAGCATGGGAATTCCTATACTGCTGTACAGTAAAACAAAGTAAAACACAGGTTACATGTGCAATTACATTGCAGCAATTACAGTTACAGTGATTGTATCATTCCGTGCAAGCAATCCTGAGTGTGAAGCCCATTCCTGATAATTAATACCAACCCCACCAACCTGTGGAGCTCCAGAGAGAATAATTTTTACAAACTCCTTCACTGGTGTTGCTTTTGTAGGATGCGTGTTAACTTTCCAAGCAGAGATAAATCTACAATGAGTATTTCTAGGTTGGGTCTGTATCTTTTTTGTCTGATGAACTCTGGGATGCAAACCTCAGGACAGCAGGATCCAATTTCATTGGATAAATATGGATACAACAATCTTTGTTCCACTTCTCTCCACCCTCCTCTTCCCCAAAGCCAGTGGTTTTAATTGAAGTCTGACCCTCCTCCTCTTCCCAAAATTTGTAATGTCTGCTCCACAAGGAGGGAGGCAGAGAGCATCCCAGCCTTGTCCCCAAACTGCTGGTTACAATTTGCGATCATTTTCAGTCATAGACATGCAATAGACACTATCAGCCAAAAATAAGCATCAGTTTGAGCAAGAAAAAGTGGAATAGTACTACATCTACAGAAGAAACTAGGAACCAACTCCTGTTGATTTTGAGGGCCCTTCCCTGACCTGGGCAGCACTACTACTGGAAGATGAGCAGGAGTTGGCTTCACCTGCTGCCTCACCTCCTGCTCCATCAGACTGTGCAAAGTTAGTGGAAAAATAGTTTGAAAACAAAACAAAACTAAACAAAAAAACAAACCACAAACCCACACAAAGCTGGAGCTGACTTAGACATTTTATGAAGACAAAGGAGACCAATCTGTACAATCTCCAGGCTAGGAAATCATCAGGTTTTGACATAGATGAAATACTTTCAAGAAGCAGCACAAAAGGAAGCTTTCTCCGGAGAAAACACATTCCCCAGCAAACAGCCTAGATAGGCTTAACCAGTAAGAGTGAGATCTTTCTGTGGCATGCAGAAGGCACCAAACCTCATCTGACACTGAAGTTTAACTCAAAATTTTCTGTGATTAAGGAAACTTTTGTTCTGTTTCTTCACCATCTGTGATACAAAACCTGGCAAAGACTCCAATTAGTTTCCTTTATGTTATTACTGCCACCAGAACTCATATGATAAACATTAAAACAAAAGGAAATTCCACTTCCCTTCTTTGCTGTCTCCAAAGAATAGATCTAAATACTTAATTAAGAACACTGGTACTGAACTCAACCTGAAATCCCTTAATGCCAGATTACACCAACCTCACTACAGGAAAAGGCAATGGCAGATTAAGTTAATACAACACCTCTCCTGACAAAATCTTCTCTCCAGTAATGAGCACTCAGCCTGAGAGGAAACAAAGCAGAAGCAATTCACTCCAAGTAAGACAAAATCTCCTTAAGGAACCTCAGTGATGGGTTTGTAGAGCTTTTTCTTCTGGGACATACAAGCCCTCATTACACTCCTGGACTCATTAACTCTCAGAGTAGGTGGCTGTGCTTCACCTTGGTCCAGCAGGACAGAGGCATCATCCAGCAAAACAAACTTACAGAACTCTGAAGTGCAAGTTAGCACTTAATGGTGTAATTTGTTTACTTAAACTCTTCATTTTTATACATAAACACTTGATTACTGTTGCTATCCTGATGGAATCCATGCATGGCTGTGGTTAAGATGCTAAATTTGATTATTCTGGTAAAGTGTATGTTAGTACCTTAAACATAACAATTCCCTTATACAAGTTTCCACACTGGTACAAGCACACCAACATTAGGGCAACATAGTTATTTCTATAAAAACACATGCATAGATGAAGTAGCAACATTTTATCTAGCATAGGCAATCTCCGCAAAACCAGTGAAGCTTGTGCTTCTGTCCCAACAGGTATGATGCATGACAACCTTCACTTTGGCATTTATTCAGTAATTTGCCAACAGCTCCAATATCAACAGGCTCCCAAATGGTTTTTGTGGATTCCTGAGGGGGGTAGCCCTGCCTGTCGCTGGGTTTGTTAGATACAAATAGAATACAGGGAAAGAAGAAACCTGACATATGAAGGATACATGGGGATGGATACACAGTACGGGTCAGATAAGCCAGGGAAGATCACAAATTTGCACCAAATCTCAGGAGCATGAACTAAGCCTCATACACATTTTTAAACACGCTGTGCACATAGTACAGCTTTTCTTCCTGCAGCTCTGAAGTGGCTGCTGATGGCAGCCAGGCTGCTGCCAGGCATCTCTCAGGACCATGCCCGATTTCTTTTGTGAATAACAAAAATTAATTGCACATTTTGCTGGAGCGGAATAGCATTTCAACACCAGCACCTTATACTGAGGCCGGTGCTACACAGATGTTGATGGGTTTTTTCACTTTTCATTTCCAGTTGCTTGCAAGCTAGTGCTTTGTACACTTCTTTGAGAAACAGCACAGGATTTAAAGAAGTAGTGTATTAATCAAACAGCAGTTTCCTTTATTGGACAAGACAGTCCGCCTTCCTGTTGAGACCTCCTGTATAACATCATTCTGTGGTAGCACAAACGTCCAAGCAATTTTGCTATAGACTCTAAAAGCACACTTAAAAACCTCTACAGCCACAAGGGTTATGAAAATAACTCAAAATGCACTCTGATCTTTTTTCCCTACCACTTACATCTGGCAGAAAACTTTACAAGGAAGATGTTTGCCTGTTTCCATTTTCAAAAATTCAGTCTTTTACAATTCTATGAGAATTTCTACTAACAACAGGCACAATTTTATATGGTTTTTGCTTTCTGTGCTGACCCCCTTCAGGAAGCTAAACTGGCAGGAAAGTAAACCTGTCAAAAAAAGTAAGCATTCTTTTGCTGGTTTAGCTCCCAGAACCAGCTCACATGGGGGCAGATAAGCATCAGGGAGGAGGATTTGGTATGCAGCTATCCACTCATCTTCAGACACATGAAGCTGCATCCTAAGCTACTCTGTCAAGTAGTTTGATTAAAGGGATGACAACACCGGAACACTGGAATGGATGTCCTCTATTAAAGGAAGGACTGGGTTTTCTAACTCCAATCACCTTAATAATGGTTCCAAAACAGACATCATGGAAATAGCTCATCTCTGTTTACAGTCAGTGACCAGATGCCTTCTGGAATCAAACCAAGAACTTTCACTATTTTTCCCTGTTATTTGATTCATTCTATACATGGTCCCAAAGTTTGGGTTATTAGTCTAAAACCTGACTTTCTGACTCCTATTCAGAGGCTAGTACTGCAATTTCTTTTCTACATTTGTGCATGTCTAAATCTTCCCAAAATAACTTTTAATGATTAGGAAAAGCAAATGTTTACTATTTAGAATTAAATTTAGTATTTGCTATGTGTTTCATTACACAAATTAAAACCATAAGCAAACAATATAGTGAATACGGATCCCTCCCCTTCTTCACTCTTCATCCCCCAAGCCTTTACATACATTTATTCATCAGCTGCAGTAGAGACACTGAAGAGCACCAAGTATTGGCAACAGAAGTGAAAAATATGGGGTAAGGAGTTAGCATATAAAGAAACAGGTATTGCCCAGGAACAGAAGAAATAGTTTGAGGCAGCACTTCCTTCCCCCACAAAAAAACAAAAAACAAACAAACAAAAAAAAATCCTCCCCAAAACCTGCAACTTCAACTGAAATTGTCCCACAATGTGTGTACCTTCTGTGACGCTTTAGCTGAAACAAACTAAAGATAACACTATCAACTGAAGGGAGACACAAAGAAAAATCACCCAAATGACCCGAGTTCTAGAGTCTTTGCTATTATCCGTCAGCTACTCACCACCCAAAAAACAGGCAGCGAGGGCCGATGTTGCAACCTAGCAGCAGCATTTGCTCACCCTGCCTCTGCAGGTCAGGTCGGTGCACCCTGGACTCCATGGGAAGGCTCTCAAGTGCTGCACTGGGTCTCTTTTGCTACATAGGGCGCACGAAGTTAACACCCAGGTTTTTAGCAAACCGAAGGGTCAACCATCTTCACACTCCTAACTGCCAGGGGCCGGGCTGCGCGCTTCGGACAGGCCGGCCATGG
>JAOEHX010063370.1:0-18004 GCA_025448015.1 Bolborhynchus lineola | reverse complement strand
CAGGGCAACAGTATTAAAAGCCCTTTTTGTTCACTGCTCTCTGTCTTTCTTCCTGCTAGGATACACGCAAAGGGAAGTGCAGTGATTTAAGTGTAGTACAAAAAGGCTACAGACTTCTCATGTCACCACTAGATTTAAGAGTAATACATTTGATTCTCACTTTGTGTTCTCTCCTTCAAGAATGGCTCAATCTGCATTTCATGCTGCTTTTGTAATGCAGCACTGTCGCCTCTCTCCTGTGACCTCCTGTGTCAATCATAACTGATCTGCCTGAGCTCTGAACAAGACCCCATGCTGAAAGGAGTGAGAAATCCCATTCCTCTGCCCCTGCACTTCAAATGTCATAGTCTCACTTCCACTACCGTGTGGACTGACATGCCAAACACGTACCTGTTATGTGCACCAACACATAGATTTGTATCATGTCAGGGATAAAAAAAGAAGCTGAGCAGTCTACTCGGCAGAAGCAGTGGCATTGGCTGGAAGAGGTGGGGGACTGACTAAGCAAAATGATCATGAATGGGAGGCAGGGAGGGAAGTAAAAAAGACGATTAGGAATAGATGAGTAAAAATGGGGGATGAATGAGCAAGATGAAATTTGGAAACCAAAGGAAGTGAGAGAAGGAGTGTAATAATTGGAAAGATTTTGAAGAGGAGTGTGACAGAACTGACGTTGCCTCAGAGTAGAGATGAAGGTGTAGAATTTGCATATGACTTAAAGGTGAAATCAGAGAGGTGGAACTGAAAATATGTGGAAATGGCAGTACGGGAGAGGAGTAGCCAAGAGAACTGAGGTTGAAACACTGAGATGATTCCTACAGTTTGCAGGGTGGGTGTCAATAGGAGGGAAGATTTGGGTCTAAAACTGACACTGGGAAAGCATAAAAGTGATGGGCAAGAGGATCAGGAGAAGAAGGTACCAACAGATGAAGCTACATCTTCTTGGCTGTAGTTTTACTTTGTGTAAGATGGTACAACTGCAAAGAGCCTCAAAAGACATGGTGACATTTCTCCTTACTGCCATCTGTGCCACAAGTCATGTGATCCTGTCATTTCCCTTCTGTTCTATCTAACAATCATGCGGTCACAGTGAGAACTGCTTACTTCCTAATCTGGCAGAAGACCCAGTCACTGAAGGAGAAGAAGGAATAGCATGCCAACAGATAAGCCATTGATCCAACTCATCCCACAGCCATGCGATGAAATGGCCTGACAGCCTAAGAAGTGGACTGTGGGAAAATAAGACTTCCTATTCTGGGAGTTAAAGGAAGAAGAGCTGTGCTACAGGATGAAGGTTTTCAGCCCTGGTGATGCTAGGGACATGCAAGTGTGATGTCATCTGGGAGAATTTTCACATTCTGATTTTTTAATGAGAAAATTTTAATATATACACATATCTAAAAGGGTGTAGTTAAGGAATGATTTTACAGATAAATCTAAAGTAAAAAAAGAAGGTGGAGGTTTCGTGCTTCTTTCCTGTTGTAGCTGGAAACTTGGTAAGGCAAGGAAGGGACTGCAAAAGCAGTGGCTGTTCTGGATAACTAAAGATTCTCCTTGAAGTTACATTCCACCTTTGTCTGTGATAAGTTGTATACCATCATACCGCTCATAGGCTAGTAGTGTGATACCTGATAGTCCCTCATTTTCCACAGGCTCAACTTGAGAGCTTGGGTCTGGTGTGCCAAAGTGCTAAGCCGATCAAAAGAGACACATATCTATAGGTATCTAGATACAATAAACAGCACAGTATTCAGCACTTGCACTTTGAATATGTATATATTGACTTAAAAATAACAAGCATTTAGCTTTCCTACTGATAAGTATGCATGAAAATGTTACTGCTAATACACCCTAAACAAAATTAATATTTGCAATATACTAAGGCACTTAGCTGTATGCCCTGATTTACATCATAAAATTTTGAAGAATGCTGTATTCCCTGACCAGGATTATATAGACAAAATTTGGCAAAGTTCTGATGAAAAATGAATGGAACTATATCATACATGCATTCATTAAAGGCTGACAATTCTGGGCTCTCCTAACTTTCTAATAGCTGACTTTGTAACCTTCAAAATATACTTCTTACTTCACTATAATTCAGTTTTATTTGCCTTGGGAGTAATGCAGTCTTTGCTAGCAACAAATATTTGGGGGAACTGAAGAGTGTTTGTACTGCTATAAAAACAAATATCATGTATTAACTCATTAACTGGCAGGTGTATATATATAAACAACATCTGGACAGTTTTCATTTCTCTGGAGTATTGAAAATAGCTATAGCACAAAATGGAAGAGAGGAGAGGAGAGGAGAGGAAGAAGAGAGGAGAAAAAGGATTGGATGGGAAGGGAATGTAAAAAAATTGGCTCTTACAGTCCTGTCCGTTATAAAGATGAATCAGCAAGAGGGTGGAATGTCCTGACTTGCAAACATAAACAGTTCAAGAGAAAGTCTTAAGAGTACACAATTACCCAAGTGAAAAGAACAAATGATTGAATATTGCAGATTACAAATTCTGAAACTATTAGCAAGTGTATTATTGATAGACTGTGACATAACAAGCTTATGAGCCAAATGGTTAGCCAGTAGAAGCGGAGGAAAGGGGGACAGTAAAATCCAGACAGGTTTGTCTTCAAGGATGGTGATATTACTGGCTTCAATACAACCAGGAATCCACACACAGACATTTCTGAATCCCCATATAGGGAAATGAAGGAAATATATGATCACTAGCGAACAAAATCACTGGCTGGGGTATTGTGTTAAAAAAATTAAGCTGTTAAGTCAGGAATGCTAACCATTGTAAAATGGCAAATACATATGGCAGATACATAAAAAACCCGAACAAAACAAACAGAAGAAAATGTTTTAAAAGGAGAATAGATCTCCTGAATTGAAATAGAATGAGCTGAAATACACTCAACAACTTGTGAGCTGCCTTGGCAAGAGCAGACAAGGTAGAGCAGTGCTGAACAGATCAAAGTATAGAAGAAAATCTTTAAAAAAAACAATGCCAGGAGTTACTGTGTCTGTGGAAGTTAATTAGCAATAAAACACAGGGTAATTATCAACTGAAATCACATTTATGTCAAAAAGTGGAGATACACACAAGTTCCAAATGCATGCTTGTGTGTTAACATTCACCCTGAAAAGAAATGCAGTTATCAAATAAGATTTCAAGGAGAAAAAGCTCATATAAACCTGAAATGTGACTTGAGTAACATGACTCAATTGCAGGATTTCTAAATCCTGATGTCTTAGAATAGAGCTGACAATGATTCCCAAGGTGCTAACTACACTCCTGCACAGTGAGTTTTTCTTTCTTATTAGCTACTTCTGGACCACAGTTTTTCATTACATTCATTAGTTCTACAAATCTTTTAAACCATGCCTTTAAATGTGTGTTCTTTGGGTTTTGCTGACTTACTGCATTGATTGTTGATCTGATATTGCTTTCTATTAATGGTCTTGCTGATCAATCTTGTCATGATTAAGATATCAATTAAAGGATTTGGGTTTATATTTTGTTATTGAATTTTATGGTACTTACTAATTTGAATTAAGCCTAACTGTGAAGAATAAAATGTAAACATCATAGCACAGTAAATTCTGTATGGAAAGTTCAGAAACTGGCTTAGTAGCCAGTTTTTCAGGGCTAATGTGAAATCAGTTATGTCAAAGGTACTTGAGGTTGCTCAGCACCTTTAAGAAACAGAATCAGATTTACTTCAAAATGGAATATTTCTATTCCATTAGTCTGTGGGTTTATTACCTTTACTGTTTTTTGTCCTTGGGAGTCAGTTTTCAACTGCTGGTGTTAAACTAAAACAGATCTAAATTAGTCTTTTGTCATTTGGTGAGCAACACTCAGCTCATTCACTGAGGCATGTATGTTCTTACCCCGGAGACTTCATGACAAGGCTGGGGCAGATGTTAGTGGCCCATCATTGTGTCAGTCAGCTGATTTTAATCTTGTGCTGCAAATCTGTCAAAGCCTGAAGTTGGCCAGTAAAGCTGTTGTGGTTGCTAAAGGTGTGCCTTGTTGTGCTGGGGCACACCTACAGGAGGAGTTTTAATTAAAGGAGTTGGTGGGCAGTGAGGTAGAGTCTGTACTTGACTCTGTCCTAAATAGATTTGCTCCATTAAGTCTTCTGTGGGTGGATAAAGATTAAGTTCACTCAGCTCTAAAATCAGACCTCACAAGTTACTTTGCCTTAATTTCTCTCTAAAGAGTGGTACAAGCATAGATCCTGTGAAAGGGAAAGTGGGAAATATGTGTGCAGACAGCTTATGCCCATGGTTACCTTCCAGGTTTGTCACAGGCTAAGTTGAAACTGAGGACATACCCACTTTATCATGCTATTAGAAGGCAGTGGAGCTCTCCTTTACACATGTACTGAGGTTAGCCTCCAAAAGTGGAAGGTGTATGAGAAGAGATGGGATACTTCCTGGGTGTCATCTCCACAGGCAGAACTGATGTCACTAGGATGTAAGAATAGAAAGAGGAATACAAAAGTAGATGCAGCCCTGTGAATTCAAGCCCTGGACTTTAAAAACAGGAAAGAACATGTTGTAATTCCTGAATGGAAATACTGAATTGGATTAGGATTTATTCCTTAGCATATACACACATGTGAGATGGTGAAAGCAGCACAGCATTTTGGTCACCTACCTGCTGAACACATAGCCTCTTAAAATCCTCCATGCATCAGCATGTAATGCAGTCTACGGGTCATCTCAGTATGTAGCTGATGAAGGGAAGGCAGCAGTAGATGGAGACATTTATACCCTCTTGGGTATTTAGAGCCATTCAGAAACACTTTTCTCTGGTTCATTTGTATGTGGAAACTCATGCTAGAACTGAAATTAAGCAGTGGATTTTGAGCTGATTATGCCATTGAAGTGATGAACAGAATACTTGAAAGTTATTCTGCTTTATGTCTGTAAGCACAGCCAAGACAATGCTTGATTACTAGGGGAAAGGAGTGTTACAAATGAAGGAAGGGAACTAGTTGGATCCATTCAGTTTCTATCAGAGCTGTGAGCTGCAGCTATACAGGTCTCACTGGTTATTGCTATGTGTCTTTTGCTTTGATAACACAGACTTTCTAAAATCAGTTTAAAATGGCTCCACTTGGAAAGCCTTGTCTTTGAAAAGTGTTTTGGCTTTAAAACTATTCTCTAAACACATGCTTCTGGCTTAACAGTCAAGGCCTGGTTAAAACCTGAAAAAAGTGTAGTGTTGTGCCTGTGGAGGAATGTATTTGAACTTGTAGGCTTGTCCTCTGTATTTTAATTCAAATGATTGCTTTATAGTTTGGGGACCTTCATCATTCTGGGGGAGCCAAAATAATATATCATCAGATGCAGATGTCAGTGGTTTAACCAAAGCAGCAGAGTGACCTGGCCATATCACACATGAGCATACAAAAGCAGGCCACGGTGGCTTTCACAAGCACCAATCAAACAAATGGCTACCACAAATTTAAGCAAGTGAGGACACATTAAAAAACTCCTAAACCGAAAAAAGAAATATTTAATAAAAAGAAAAATAATTGTTTACCTTGAAGACCACTTATCATTGTGTGACTTTTTCCCTCCAGAAGGAAACACTGGTGGTGAGTGGGATAAGACATTTCCTTGATGCTACCCTGTTTCTCTACATAGAGCAAAAGCCTGATTTCCAGTTCAGAAAAAGGAGTGTTTCCTCTGTTTGCATTTCCAAGCCTTACTCTAGCTATTACTTTTTTGCTTCTGCCAGGTCCACTGCTTCCTGCTTTTGCTCTCTGATTGAGACTTCTGACTGTTTCTCTTTTGCAGATCATAGGTGGCTTCTGCCTGCTAAACACATAGGTATTTCCACCTAACTATACTCTCCAGCCAGCTTTTCCCCAGTTTCAGTTTCTGGGTGAGCTGTTTTTTGGGCTGTGGCTTCATTTCCTTCCCTTTACTCCAGATGTAAGCATTGCTGCGCCTACATTGGTAGGAGGAGAACCTATGAAGGTCAGTAACCAGTTGCAGCGGCTTCAGAGATGTGTCATCTCAACATCCATTATGCTTTTATATTATATTCACAAGCATTATATGGTGATATATGTATTTCACAGGCCCCTGTAAATTTAAAACTTGTATATATTCAGAATATAAATTATCCTATTTCCTTCCTTATTTTGGAAAAGGTCCCATTTAATTGAAAGACAGGTCTTTCCTATTGCTTTTTGTGATAACTCAAAGAATTCTCTATTGCCTCAGACACATTTTTATATTAAATGGTATGGGCTGGTTGAAAGCATAATGACAGAATGATAATTTTCTGTTGGATTTTGTATTCATTTCTGTTACACCTAATTATGTTTCTGTGATACTATAATGGAATTATCCCTGGATTCCATGCATTTTTTTTTCTAGGTAAATTAGAAGTAACTTCTAAAACAATATAAGAAATACCTAATTAGTGGTACCAAATTCCTGATAAACGTTGTGCTTCTTGAGCTTCCCTCAAAAGTAAAGTTTACTTCTATTTGCATTTAGATTTCTAACCCAATGCTTGGACTTTGGAGAACAAAAATTACTTTGCTTAAACAATTTGTTTATATCAGGTTCTTTGGTTGAGTATCCCTAGCAATCATTTCATTCTATAAAGCTTTAAGTTATATTTTTCATTATATATATTCGAGAAGAAAGTTGGTCTTCATCCATTATATCACTTGAGCACATGATTAGCTTTAAAACCCTGAACAGACTCACTGAACTCAAACTGAGACATTACTTAAGTCCAGTGACAGTGAGGAGCATCTGCTGGAAATTTTGCACTTGAAGCAGATACTATTTCAGCTCTGGAAACAATACCAAGGACTTCAGCCTATAAGTGTTTTACATTTAGAACTCCTACCAAAGTCAGAGGAAATATTCATGAAGCAGAAAAGTGTAATAGTCTAGTTATTCATCTGCTGGGAGATGGCATATTGTTCTATTACCTATTACAATAAAGTTGATATGCTTAGAAGTTACTGTCTCAACAACTTTGAAAGCAGTAAAATATGTGCTGTACTTCTTAAGTATATTTTCTTAATCTTAAAATTTTGTCCTTAAAAGTTTGCAGAAAGTCAAATATTAGGGAAATATTTTCTCCAGTACAATGGTATCCATCTTCCCACCAATTATTTTATTAAACAAAAGCTCAGGGAATTATATTAGTGACAAACTACTATATAAAATTCAAATGTTTCCATTCACTTTTGTTTTAAAATTAGTTTCAGCTGACAGTAGACGAAAGCATTTCCATTGTGATTTATTGGCATGCCTTCTGGAATAGTTTGGAGAAGAGGCACTCTGAAAGTACACCCAGAAGATATGAATAACCCTGGTACCCCTCACTCGTTCACTGTCCATTTAGTGTTTGTTATTGCAGGTATGAAAATAAAGAATTTTCTTTGAAGTGTTGATGATCTTAGAAATGCCTGATTGTGATAAACACTTGAACCTTAGCCTTCATCTTGAAAGGTTTTGTATTTAGCTTTGGGCATGTGAGTCCAAAGTGCACCCATATCCTGGCTCCTATGTCTTAGCACAGAGCTTCTCCAGCCTGGGGGCTGAGTGCCTCAGCTTCACCTTAAATCTTTGGATCTGGTCCATTTGACAAGTTTTAAGCATCATGCTTTTGAAAGGTGCCAGACCAGTAGCCCTCAAGGCTGAAGTCTGCTGTGCATTAATGAAATGGCAGCCACACAGGCAACTGCAGTGCAAGATTTATCACATATCTTAGCAAACAGTGCTGCACAGGAGCCAAGTCAGCCATGAGAAGGTACTTCAACCATTCAGTCATTCAGTTTGATCCAAAGAGTCAGGATCCTCAATTCTTCAGCTTAGGCCAAGAAGTCCACTATTTAGTTGATGTTCTACATCTATAAACAGCTACCTAGCTTATTTTGACTGAGGGATAATAGAAGTTCAACAAAACATGTCACTAGATTCCAGAATACGCCAAACACACATCAAGCGTCTTTTCAAAGCCCAGACTGCACTGTGGTCCTCCCTTGCTGAAAGGCTCCCAGTGCTGCAACTTGGCAGTCCGCAGGTTATTGCAATAAGAGAGAATTTAAAATTCAAAGACCTTCCCAATCTTAAAATGTCAACAAAACACCTGCTCTTCCACTGTCAAGAGGCCACTGATGAAAGGCAAATGCTATTTTTAATTATGTACAGAGTACTATAAGAGATGTTTAAATCACCTATGTCAGTTTTTTGGTGTAAGTTTATAAAATAGTAAATGTTTAGTCTGCCAAAGTGTGCGGGAAACCTGCCTTTTAAAGCAAGGCGGGAACAGATCCAGCAGATCCTTGCTGATCTTCATGTGACAGGCATGGTCCCCAACATCTCCACTATCTCAGTCAGCCTGTCTTTCTGATGCATGGTGGTAACTAACACTAGATTAAAAGCAAATAGTTGATTTCCTCTGATGATCCCTTCTGATAGTGCTTGAAGGACAGAAATGCTTCTGGGCACAGGATTATTAATAACATTTATTATAATATTATTAATTATTAATAAAGTGCTCCAGGCAGAAGTTTTAACCTTTTGTGCCAATGTGCAGACAGAATCTGCTTCCGCTTTGATTCTACCTGTTTTTGTTGATCAAGTTTATCTAATATTTGAGTCATTCTTACAGTCATTGGTGCCCCTATGTATTATACTGTTCTGTTGAAAGCAAACAGTAAATTCCTGCTGTCGCTTGGGATGCATAGGTTGGTCATTAGGGAACAATTTGTCACCAGGACAGTGATGCAGCAGTGGTAGAGGTTACCCAAAGAAATCAGGGTTTAGCCCACCCTTGGAGATTTTCAGCAGCTGCAAAAAGTCACACCTGACCTGTTCTTGAGTTGATGATAGTCCTGTTGCAAGTGAGAGTCGTCATTAGAAAATGTCCACAAATTCCTTTCAACCAACATGAAATATTTGCCCTATTTGCTGACTTCTTATGTTTATTCTAAGCCTGCTTTGGAAAAGAAAATCAACTGTTAAACATGGGTATTTAATTGGAACAAAAATATTTTTTTTCAGTAGTGGCTAACAAAGAAGGAGAATTACTATAGATTTTTAATACTGACATATTAAAATGAAAATATACATGGCCCCAGAGAACTATAATGAGAATGTCTCCCTTCTTTACTGTAAGGGTGGTGAGGCACTGGATTGGGTTGCCCAGGGAAGTCATGAATGCTCCATTGCTGGTGGTGTTCAAGGCCAGGTTGGACAGAGCCTTGGGTGACATGATTTAATGTGAGGTGTCGCTGCCCATGGCAAGGGTGTTGGAACTAGATGATCTTAAGGTCCTTTCCAACCCTAACTATTCTATGATTCTATGATTCTTGTGGGCCCACAGAGGTTTGCACATATGGTAGCCCACTTTGCATTGCTTGAAAACTTTATCATAACATTTGCAAAAAGTGATTTGTGTTTTGGGATGGTAATTAATTTTTTAGAAACTTTCTTTTTATTGACTGCTAGACATGAGCTGAAGCCAGTTGTGTCTGAAATGAAACCAAAAGCCTCATGAGCAGATGGCCTAGCATGTTCAGTAAAAGTGCTCTCTGGAAATGTGATGTATTCTTCACTGATGAAGAACCTTGTGGACTATCCTCTCTGTTTATCATCAACCTCTGAATGTGTACCATTCCCTCATTCTCACAGGCAGTGCTGCCGATGAGAAATAACAAGTAGGAGTAGCACTAATAATTGAAAGTCATACCATGCTTCTATTTTTGTTACATGTTAATAATATTAGATTTTGGGCGAGGGGGTGTCCTAATATGTAGCATCACAAATACTTCTAAGGGTTAACTTGTCAACATATATGAACTAGAATATATCTGTAAATTAAAACCACATTAAATAAATATTTTGTTATCACTTTCTGTTTCCTTAGCACAGGACACCTCATATGATTTTTCTCTCAATTTATTCACGATAAGGGTGGGGAAGAAGAAAAGGAGGTATGGTTATTACATGCTTCCAGCCAGTTTCAAGGTTACAGCTGCTTTCCCCATCCACTACTTTCCTCTAGTTAATGTCATGTTTTGCCTGGCTTCCATTGCCAGGCTTTCAGCTTGCCTCCTGTCACATCATTACCTGCCATTTCAACAGATTATTACATTCAAGATCAGGACATTTAGATGTGTTTTAATGTATAAAGATGAATACGTGGGTGTCTACAGATAAGGTAGGTTAAACTCACTTTATGGTCAATGGAGACATTTCCCTTCAAATGGACAGGCATTACCGTCATTAGCTCTGGCTCGACACATCGTAGCTCTCCAGTAAGCACCAAGGGGATTTGAACAGATGTGAACACCTAAAGCAGATGTGAACACCTAAAGCAGATATGAACACCTACCTACAAAAGAACCTTAAATTTAAGGTGTCTTAATATGGTTCTGAATCCCAACCTGGCTGATTGCCAGCTCTACTCTCCAAAAAATTCCCACACAGGTTTTTCTTCTCAATTTCTGTTGGTTTTCTGCACCCCTTGCTCCTACATGTCATGTTTAAGTCCATGTTTTGTTGTCTCATCTAATCATTTTTTCTGGAGCAATGTAGTCAAAACCTGCCCTTTCACAACAACCTTTTTCACACCTGATATAACTGCTGCTCCTATAGTCCTCCTCCTGACATTAAGTTTGACAGAATAATACTTCTTCTTACCTCAGTTTCATATTTAACATGCAAACATGTTTGTTTGTTTTTCTGAGGGAGGGAAATTAATTATTAAATTTAAGCTCTGTTAAAGAAAAGTGAATTTGAGTGATTAGTGTTTTAGCTATTCATTTCTAAACAAATACTGCCTACAGTCTCCTTAATATGCATAATCCTCAGCAATGCTCATTTTTAAGTCTTTAAAATCAGTGGAAGCTGTGGAAACTTAATCTGTCTCCTGATTTCTGTGAATAGTTTTTTCCACAGTTGTTTATGACTGTGTCTTTGTGAACAGAACAACAATAAAAAAACCAAAAAGCAGAGCATGTGTGCAGTGCACAAAATATGAAGACACTGAAGAACTCTCATGT
Organism: Bolborhynchus lineola; assembly: GCA_025448015.1. NCBI lineage: Eukaryota > Metazoa > Chordata > Aves > Psittaciformes > Psittacidae > Bolborhynchus > Bolborhynchus lineola. The sequence goes on along the minus strand of JAOEHX010063370.1, from coordinate 6,940 downwards.
TCCCCCAGATGTATCTCCCTGAGCAAATATGAGAAGACTAGCTTCCATGCAACAAAACTGTGGGCTATATTCTGAGCTTCATTGTGCTGATTTAAATCTGGAGTGATTACTTTACTCCAGCCTAACCAACATGAGGATCTGCCCGTATAATCAATACAGTAGGCATATTGACCTCAACCTTCTGGGTATAAATAAGTACTGTCAGGAACAGTCCTCTTGCAGGGAAACAGACAAAAACACCTGACTTTAAACAGACTTTAAAAAAACACATCTCTTATGGAATCTCTTGAGAGCAGGAGTTCTTTCAGTCTCCCAGGGCATAGCAAGCAAAGCAAGGTAAGTTATCTTGACATCAAGTCCTCGAGCAGCAGACCTTTTGGGGAGGGAACAAAGTGCTCTGTAGATCCAGCCTTGTAATCAGAGTCATCTGTATCCTTGAAAAGTACAGCTGGGGTTAGGGAAGCTGCAGAGAACACTTCTGTTACACTGACAAGTGCTTCTCCCAGCAAAGGAAGCATCATGGATTTAGTTTCAGGGTATTTTTAGTGTTCCTTCCTTCTGAGGGGTATTCTATCATAACCCATTGATTTGCATGGAGCTTATTGTAAGATATAAAGGGGGTTTTCCTCTTTTTTTCTTAAAAAGTGACAGAAACATACTGAAAAAATTTCATGTTTTTCAAGAGTTTCCTTTAATGCAGTAGCCCTGTGTGAATTATTCCCAGCGATCCTCGACATTGAAACAGGAATCTTTACCCTATGAGATGGTTACTCTGTTTTGGGCATCTCAAATAATTCATTGACACTTCGGGAGTCATACAACTTAATGAAAACAATACCCAAGCGACCAGACTGCCAGGAGAAATAAGTCTGTATTGTAAAAAAGATTATTTTTTTTTTCTCCTGGAGTACTGATTCCTCATTAAATAGTAAGTTACTTTTGACAGACATTCATTCTTAATGTTGGCGAAATGGAGGCATAGTGGAATGATGTTTCAGACATTCTACCAATCCAGGATTACTAAAGATGAGGGAAGCAAATGTGAAAGCCACAAAACCATACAGAAATAAATTTTTCTTTTAAGTTTTTCCTCCTCCAGAGAAGAGAATTTCCCAAATGTATTACTACAATTCTCAGAAGCCCTGACAAGACTGTGCTGAGTGACTGGAAGCAGGGAAGACTCTTGCAATGATGAGTCAGTCGGATTTTGAGGGGTGGGTGTTCTTGATTCTGATGCTGATACTGTTATTTCTACTTTCTGCTCAAATCCATGATTACAAGTAGCCCACTAGTGCAGTTTTGCGCAAAACCTCCCCAAATCAGAGTTGTTTTTTTTTTTCTTAATTATATTTCTATAAGGTAAACTAATGATGTACGGACTGGAGATGGCTTATGCATTTCGTTCATGTGTAGTGGAAACAGAAAAGTTGCCCTGTTTTCCAGGAGTATGTGAATTACAAAGAAGAAGAGGCATTGGGTAGACATGCCCCCACCAGTATTTTCTGGCTGATATTTCTGGAAGAAGCAATTCTAAATCTAACATTTCATCTGTTTATTTACTACATGCAGGAGACTGGTTTTCTCAGTTGGCTGTTAAATAAAACAGCTGTTCTACTACACATCTGTTTACAAAAAAATATTAGCAGATTGTGCAATGAAAGATTAGGGAAGCTTATTTTAATTTGAAATGAGATAATGGGACAATCTTAAACCCAGGATCTGATCCTGAATCTTTGTTTTACTCTGGAAAACAGTGCTGAGCAACTAAAGTTCAGTATCTTCCTACTGTCCTGCCTTATAGATCTGGTCCATATGGCAGCAGCCTTTGGTCATATGTTTTTGAAGCTTGGGGAAAACAGTGACCAGAGGGCAACACAATGGGAGATTTCTCACAATTTAGAAAGTCAAAGCAAATACATTGATTAGATTTAGGAATTTTTTAAATCATAATTGAGAGGCCTAAGCATGGGATTTGAAGACCAGTGCTGAGAAATGTTGCTGTGCACAATCTAAGCCACTACACCTTTTCCACCATGAACTGAGGAAGACTAATTAACCTTTCCTTTGCCGTCAACTAAACATGCATTCACAGATAGTTATTGCCCTTCAGATAATATGAGATAAATAGCCAAGGTGCAAGAATATGATGGAACATTTCAGCCCTCAGGTCTGGTTTGAGCCTGGCTTCTACCTGTGTAGCTTTTCACTGTGTTCTTCCATTTCTGACACATTTTTTCATTAGCTGAAAATGATTTCTTTATTTGTGAAGGGTGTTGTGCTAAAAAAATAGTTGCAATGTACTTTGGAGATGTAATTCACTCTGCCACTAAGTTAATGACTCAAAACTCGTTTGAACTGAGGCCTATTTGGGTGCTTTCTTTGGGGTGGTTAAATTGTGACACCTTCAAAAAACCCTTTATTAGAAAGCTCTCAGCAGCTGTAATCTGCATATCAGAGCCACTGAAGAAAGCTGAAATACCAGTTGAATTCAGATGGTTGTCAGAGAGGATCTGACAGAGCTTTCTTGGGGCAATAAGAAGCAGTGACTTTCAAAAGGAAAAAAAACCCAACACGAGTCAACACATTAAATAGTCAGAGATCAGGAAAGACTTAATCTTTTCCTGTAGATAAACTCCTTCAATTTAGCTCTATGAGCTCTCTTGCCTAAAAACTGGACTTCTTGCAACACGCAAGGAGGCATATAATCAAACTGGAATAGATTTTGCTGTGACAAAGTTTCCAGCTGTTTATAATTTCTGTATGACAACAGATATTTTTTAAGTATGAAATTCACTCCTTTTTGTCATGGAAAATTCCCACAACATCTCTTTTCTCAAGGGTAATCTGAGGCACACCAAGTGAAAATTGTTTAAAGGAACGTCTATTTTCTCTCATAAATTATATGACAACATCTTAATAGAAACACAACTGGCCTGTATATACTTCTGTGCTTTCACCCATTAATTACAGAGAACATTAAGGTTCCATTTTACTGTGCTTTAAGCAGCTGGTGCCAAAAGAAGCAGCAAGGAGAAGGGAAGCATGATTATGTTACTAGACTCAGCAGTCCCAAAATACTGATCAGCATTCATTATTTTCTGTTGCTTCCATATGAAGCTTTGTCTTTAATGTGCAACTCACTGACTATACATATATTTTATCAAATATAGATTTTAAAGAAATACATAATCACAGATAGTGTTTTATCCCATTTTGCAGTAGTTTTTAATAATCTCAATTTATAAGAGCTAACAAAAGCATCCATGGTCTAAATTCAGCCAACTTTTATAACCAGCTTGGTAACCCATCCAAATGTAAAACTGATGTCCCTGAAATACCTGCAAAACTTTCTTGAATCCAGTAGTACACCAGGAAGAGCATTGCAATCAAGTTTTTAATTCATTCCTGTGGTCATCCTGCTAAATAACCAGCAGAGGCAGAACAATCGACCCTAACTCAGTTGGAGTGATCCCTCCTTCACATTTGAGGTGACCATAGCCATGGCATGGTGTTGAACGCCATGTGATGGTGAGACTTGATGCTTTGACCTGGCTTCCCAGCCTAAGCTGGCCACAGCAGGGCTGGCCACGGGTCTACATTCAGGAGAGAAAAGCAAATGGTGGTGAGTGTCTATAGGTTTCTAAGTGAAGGCTTCCAATTTGTTTGAAACTAAAGCAGCTCCACATTCCAGCATCTGTTTTTATGCTTTAAATTAGCCCAAGTAGTTTCTTCATTTTCCAAAATTGCGCTTCCTTAAAATGTTTCCTATTACACTGTCACATTTTACTGTGCATTAAACATCTGGTATCAACAGCCTAAACAACAAAAAAGCATGATTATGCTGTCAGACTTAATAATTCAGAAATATTAACCAGCTTTTATACTATCAGGAGCTTTTCGTATAAAATTGGCCCTTGATGTGTATTTTGCACTTATGAGACTTTGCACATACCAGCATAAGATAACAGTGTTCAATCTTTCATGTAACTAACAGAGTTAATTTGCCTAAATGAGATCACTTTATCAGCCATACTCTTGCCCTGCAAAAACCAAGGGATTATCATAGCTTGTTAAAACATACCAAACTGTGATCTGGAAAATGGGGGCGGGAGGGACTTCTTCTGTGCAATAATAGATTAGGAAAGCTATTTAGCCTTAAGCAAACTTGAGAGCTATGGAGGCTGAACCATGTGGAAGGAGACCATAAAGCTCCTTGCCTGTTCAGTAACCAAATGACTGCTGCTTAGTTAGCTGTAAGCTTCAGTTTGAGACCTTTTGCTCCCATATTTAATTAAAACATCATTGTCATCTTCTGTGAGTACTGAGCTGTAATACTGCAGGCCTATTCAATATCTGTTTCTTAATTGGTCTTAAATAGGTTAATTGCAATTCAAAGAACAAGTCATTACCAGTGGGATGCAAGTATATGATGCAATGGGACAGAGCATGAGCTATTGGCTGGAATGCCTGATGAACAGCATAGCTATTATTTTAAGGTTATGGTTGGAAACATTTTTATTACAGAGATTTCTGGAGTTTCTTTCACCAGCCACCTCCTCATTCTTATCTTTGCTCTGTGGGATCTACTGCCACAGCTGTTACAAACTTCATTTCCACTGTTTGTCTGCCTCTGTGCTTACAAAAGAGGTGGGAACCTTTTGATGAATGGCACAACACCAATAATGGGGGTTTTAAGAGACTTTTTTCTACTTCTTAGTAATCAAATGCAGTCTTGAGACAGCAAACCCCATCTAATTCTGAGTACCTGTGAAGTCTCACCACCTACAGAGAACAGCCCTTGAACCCTCATGGGGTCTCTGGGGCATCTGTGACAGTGGTATGAACATATACCCAGGATTTAACGGCGCTGTCATTGCATTACAAACACTGGTACTCAGAGCATTTCAAAATGATACCACAAGCATTTTCTATCTTTTCTAGTATCACTTGACTAAATAACTCTTTACAGCTTTGTTTCCCAGTTATACCAACGGTTTCCCATTTACACCAATAAATATGTTAATGCTTCCGCTTGGGGGGCTGTAGGTAGCCAGCATTTTCAGGTAATGTCCTTGAAATAATGTTGAATATGGAAAACATATGGTTACGTAATACTTAGAAAGGCAAAGTAATTTAGGCATTCAACTAGGTAGGTACAGATTTTTGCATGAATGTTTTAAGGAAAGTTGAATTTTTAATTCTTTTACCGGCTCCTAGCCTAGCCAGGCACATAGTAACCTCCCCTGAAAGCAGAACACAGGATAAAGTAAATCTCTTCAATAGGCAATGAGAGTACTGTCTTCCCCAAATAACCTGAAGCACCAGAGACTAGCATATTCCTTGGCATAAGGAAAAAAAGTCCTGACCAACTTGTCTGGCATTTGCCTCTACCTTCGGTCACCTCTGCTTCAGTCTAACAGGTTGTTTTGCAATTGCACCACCTGGCCTCTCAGTAGTCCTGGGAAGCACAACAATATTTATTCTGTACATCTCAGGGTTTTATACTGCTGCCAGAAGTCCTGGCACTAAATGAAGGCATTTGCAATAGTAAAGTGCACAGAGGGATTCAGGGAATCTCCAGTATATTTAAGGCCAAAATTGTTGTGGTATGGTTTCCTCAGATAAGATTTTGAGATGAAGAGAGGAAAAGGTGTTCAAATTGTGCATTGTAAATTATGGAGATGAAAGGATATCTCATAGCTTTTGCAACATTTTCTAAAGCTGTTTTCCTCTGGACTGTTGTTCCTTAACCAGATGCCCTGAACAGAGAACACTGCGTCCCCAGCTTCACTCTTAGATTTGTGATTAGTTTTGCCTCCGAAGAGCTTAGCTGTCAGCAGAATTCATAATGCAAATTTGATGCAACTGGGGATTAAACTATGAATTGTTTTCAAAATTAGGACAAAGGTCTTACTTGGCATTGGAAAATAATCAAGGCAGTAGACAATTTGAGTGCAAATCTGTAGTTAGGGGAGTCCTTGTCTTCTGATATCCTCTCTGGTACTGTGCTGGTTGGTACTAACTCTAGACAATAGTGCTTGCTGACAAGATCAGGTAAATCTGTATTCTTCCCTTTATTCTTTCATTTGACATAATAATTCCTAAAGAGGTTGTTTTCAAGGAGGAACAAAACCCCCTACATTTAACATGCCCAAGCAAACACTCCAAGTGTGCAAGCAGTGGCAACGGAGCAGGTGGATGGAAAGAAGAAGGTTACCTTTAGGTTTTTGCATACTCAAAATTTGAAGACCCATGTCACAGAAGTCGCTGAACAGCTGATAGACGAACATTCTCAGCCTTCATTCAGAGCAGTGAGCTAGAGGTAAAGGAACAGATTTTTCAAGTACTGTATGTTCTTCAACTGGTTTTGTTTATGAAATTTTACGATTCAGAAAAAGTGACAGCACACTCTGGGTGGGAGGGATTTATTAAACCACATACAGGAGTTCAACGAGGAGGCTCTATGTATCAGTTATTTTCCTTGACACCTATTAGCAGCAGAGAGACAATCTCTTCCAAAGCAATCTATCCCATCATAACAAGTAACAGGTGACAGAATATGAGGAAACAGTTCCAAGCTGCAGAAGGAGAGATTTTGACTGGGTATTAGGAACAATTTCTTCACCAAAACAGTTGTCAAGCATTAGAACAGGCTTCCAGGGAAGTGGTGGAGTCAACATATTTGAAGGTGTCTAAAAGACATGTAGATGTGGTACTTGGGGACATGGTTTAGTGGTGGCCTTGGCAGTGCTGGGTTAATGGTTGGACTTGATGTTTTTCCAGGTTTTTTCCAACCTAAAAATTTCTATTATTCTATTATTATTCTATAAAGCAGATATTTAAAGGAAATCAAATAAATTCTACTTCTCCCTGCTGACCACCAAACAAGCCAAAGGAAACAATCTCAAATACAGCAATCTGTCACTGCAGACATCCAAAT
>JAOEHX010063364.1:0-11073 GCA_025448015.1 Bolborhynchus lineola | reverse complement strand
CTACAGCTAAAGAATTTAAAAAAAAAAAACAACCGTATTTGAATTTTTTTTTTTTCTTAAATCTAAAAACATTTTACCAAAATTTTGGCAGAAAATGTTATTTTGGAAAAGCAGGACAGGGACATTGCTTCTGAATGGGCTGGAGTGTGCGTGTATGATAAGTGGTGAGCATAAATCTAATATAAAGAATAAGTGAAGTGCCTTTCTAGTCGACTCTCTGTGCAGGCCTGCTCCCAGCACCTGGGTTGTACATTTGATGTCAAGTTAGAATTTCCCTCTTTCGATGTAAAACAATTTTCTTCCATCCTCTTGTCATGCATCTCAGTAAAGGACACTTGCTTCACGTTGAGAACAAACCTGTGTGTACTGAAAAGGTGATATAAAGTTCCCACCAAATCTCTTCTCCAGGCACCTGATTCCCTCAGTCTTTTCTTGTAGGGTATGTGCTCCAGAATCTCCTACCCATGACTATAGAATCACAGATTCACAGACTGGTTTGTGTTGAAAGGGACCTTAAAGACAATAGAGTTCCAACCCCCCCTGCCATAGGCAGGAGCACCTTCCGCTAGACCATATGGCTTCCGTTGGACTTCAAGCTCTGACCCCAGGAATGCATTGGCAATGCTGGTATCTCAGTCCTTTTAATCATTAAAGATCAGTTGCAAGGAACTAAGCCAGAAATGTCAAAGCTATTTAGGAGTCCCAGCCTGGCTTGCATTCCTGAGTACTCTTGTGTCACATCGCAGGTTTGAAGCAGTGATTTCCGTCCTCTTTCTCTTTCTTTGGTATTACAAGGACTATTTACTAGCTAAAGAGTATTGTTCCTTAGAAAAATTTCTTCCAGAAAGTAACTCGGAAATAAAAAATTCATTACCAAACAAATAAAAATATATGATGTTTTTCTGTTATCAGGGGGAGGTGAGAAGACATCATTGTTTTAGCTTTGCTCTCCTGAAAATGTTGGCAATGAAGCTGGGAAAAATATAGCTAAATATTTGCAGCGGACTCAACAGCTGTCACAACCAGAGAAGCATTGTTTGAACAGTGGAAAAATTGCCTGTGTGAAATGAATATCACAAAGAAAGTATACTGTCAGAAAAACAGCTAGGATTTCCGGAAATGACCCAGGAATTTCTTTTTATATGTATGTACTGCATAAGCAAAAATAAACCAAGAAGGACACGCAGAGAAATGTTGTACTCAGAGAGAAGAGTTGTTTGGAAATTGGACTTTTTTCCCTTTTTTCCTGCAGGGGATAACACAATGAGCTGTCATATATGCACTCTGCTTCCTTACAACATTAACTGCTGAAGTAAGATAAGCACTAAGCCTGCACACTGAGAAGAGATCTGTGCAGAAGACCTTGCTAGACTTTGCTTTGCATGAGAAGTGCAGGTCTTGGAGCTGGTAAACCTGACTGTGAGAGACGTTCACACATGATGAGAAAAGGGGTTTAAACTGGGATTGATGGTTCTAAAAGTGTGAAATGGGTTCTGCAGTTAAAAGAGCTATCACTGATAAATATGGCTATTTGAGACTCATTAAATGATGAATAAGTTCTAGTCAGAAGGGACAGAATTGGTGGGGGTGATGTCAAGATGTCCTTAACCAGTTCCTGGTTTTGGCCACTTTCTCTTGTGTTTGCATCCTTTCCCACTTGTAACATGGAAGGGCTCCTTCCTTCTAACATGTGATCTCATAGATTATTTACCCCTCCCTACATAGTCATATAATTTCCCCTTGGAAAAGGAGAAAATGCTGAATTAAAAGAAATAAAGCAAATAAACTAAACTGCAGTGGAATCAGTTACCTCAAGATCTGCAAGCAGGACAGCCAGAGGGAAGTAACTCACATTGCTTTAAAATCTCTAGGGAAGACATGTCCTGTGCTGCTTGGGCACTTTGAAAATCTCTGTTTCAATTTTACAAGCACAAAATCACCAAAGGCTGTCAGTGCAAAGCTCATCTATAAGCACCTCACACAAATGGCATATGTGGTCTGTGGTATCTGGTGAACCCCTGTAGTCCCCTGCACATTTCTCCTGCCCAAATCCCTGTTTGGTCCATGCACACAGGGACAGAATCCCATATGTTACGGGGGAAGGGGGGTAGATTGCATGTAGTTCTTCTAAGGATTTTGCCCTGTTTTTGGTGGTTATCAAAATCACAGGCTATTTTTAAGACTCTGCTTGGAAGATGGTTTATTCTTGGAGGAAAGACATGGACGTGATTAGCTTTCAGGCTCCAAGAGCCCTTGGCAGACTTTTGTGGCTATGGAGAAATGACAGCCAGGAAAACGTTACTAGTAAAAGAGCCCATATTCTGAATCTCATGCCAGATAGTCACTCACTTGGGAGAGAGTTCTTAGCTTTTGTGATAGCAGTAATGTACCTTTAAACCTTCTCCACTGGTTTTGCTACAGTTTGTCTGAGATAAAGTAGGGAATTCAAAAGAAGACAGCTTGGAACTGGTTTCTGCTCTGCCATTTTTTATGGATGGGGCTTTAACTTGGGAGCAACTTTCATGACCATGATCTGGAAGTCTTGTGGGTTGGCAGTACAAAGGAAACTTTACATAGGGACAAAGTCCTACATCAGAATGAATATAGTAGATATATAAATGAAAAGCCCAGCCCACCCAAGGGTTCTTCACATTTCTAAGAGCTGACTGCAGTGAATAGATCCAAATCTTCATTTTTCAGAAGATGGGTCCAGTTTTCGGAAACAAAGAACAAATCTATCACTTGAATAACCTTATTCCTGCTTATGCATGCATATTGCTGACAGAGCCGATGTAAGTATTTTAAGCATAGGGCTTGGATTAGCTACGCAGGTGCTCCTTCATGCAAAGGAACAGTGCCTTTTTCTTTAATTTTACAATGTCATTGAACATCTTCCAGGAAAATATGTTGAAGTTTCTATTGTAAACTAGGAGAAAGTGGATAAATGGGGTCAAATGGATGGTCCTTTCCAGCCCTAACTATTCTATGATTCGATGAAATGAAAAGCAAAATAAAGTCCTCCAAACTTTGGAAACTTTACCTTCTGGTCCTAAATTTAGCTTAGATTAAAATTTTATTTTACGATAATATGTTTATGTTTATTTTACATGAGCCCTTTCACTGACTGAGAATCCTGGCTTGGGTTTTGAAGGATCAAATGTTGTGCAGATTGGGCTCACTGCTAATTTGAACACAACATCTAAAACATAATTATCCAGATCATCATTAACAATAATAGCCTGGTCTGACCAGAAAATAATTAAGCATTTTACATTCTCTTGTTGTTTTTAGTCTGTGCAAAAAATGCTTATTGCACATACTGACTCAGTGGGGAAGGTGCTCATTGCTGATTTACCAGCAAATTCTTTTTTCCTTGGTGGAAGGATAATGAAAGAAGCAGAAATCTGACAGCAGGAGCATCATGAAATGATCTGGCAGCCAGCTGTCCAGACAAAAATCTAGAGAGGGAGGCTGAAGGAGGAGAAGAAAAAGTATTTCAACACAATGGCAACTTCACAGGTTGTAGAAAAAAAAGGCAGAAATAATTTATTGTCTGAAGAGCTCAGTATGGTTTATTCTAAAGTTAAGAAACTACACTATGGACTTTATGATGTTTACAGCTCCCAGGCAAAATAAGAGTGCTTGACAGGGCTACATCTGGAAGCACCCAACACCGTGAGTGCTGTTTGAAAACGTAGCGAATAGGGAGTCTCAGTTTCGCACATGTATCTAGTGGTAGCTTATTGTTCAGCAATGATTGCTATTGGAACTACTCCATACAGGCAACATGAAATGTGGTAATCTTTTCTTCTGGCATAGCACTAAAATGCATTGCTTTAATATTCTGAAGTCCTTGCATCTTCAGTTTTAAGTCTGCAATGTCATTCTTGACAAACATTTTCTTTTGAAACAGAAGTCATGACTGGCTATCTTAATAAGATGTGCAGAAGGAGTGAATGGCTTAATTACACCTTTTCTAGAGAGTGTGAAATCTAAAAGAAAGCTATAAAAGAGAGACTGAAGGAAGGCTCACCCAATCCGTGTCAAGGGAAAATGATCAACTGAAGATTTCCTTTCTAGCTGTAAAATGCTTAATGACACATTGAATGATTTGTGGATTTATTTCTTTATTTTCTATGAAGAACTGCAAGAAAGATCTTATGTTTGAGTAACTCTTGGCAACTATAGGGAAGTTGTATAGGCCATAGAGTAATTTTAAGTATGACTATTGTTTCATCATCCCTCTTAAGTTTTGAAAATTAGGTGACATACAGATATGCATACATCTTTATTGACATTTATCAGATATGGTGAATGAGAAAGTCTTTTATCAGGACTTCTGGTTCCTGCCTTGGAGCTGCCCTAAACCCAAGTTTTTGGAATATGAAGCATCTGTATATACTCCATGTATTCAAGGTGTACCACATCCAATCTTCTGCCTCAGATATGGATTTAGTCTTATGTCAGGGATCACCAGAGGCTGGCTTCAAAGGGACAGGTTGACAGATGTGCAAGAGGCCACAGGCCATGTTAGGAGCGTGGCATGACTACCTCAGGGTTTCTGGGAGGTAAATACCTGTATCACTTTGTCAGCTGTAGCTGCTTATATGGGTATACCTTTTAGGCTACTTCATGACTTCATGGCCTTTGGACACACTTGACTTTATGGTGGACTGGGAAACAGGCTGATCACAGATGGCTAAACCAGTGGTACAGCAAAACCACTGCCACCTCTCCACCAGTGGCACAGAGCAAGCATGCGATGTTTCAAAATACGTTTACCAGCACTGAGATACTTAAAGCCCTGGGAATTGCTGAGCTAAAGGTGTCATCTATACAGAATTTCCTGATTTATTTAGTCACTATTTGAAGTCATTTAGTTTTTAACATCAAGAACAAAATACCATTTGCTGGTTTCATTTGAGGTGCCCTTTTTCTGATTAGAAGAGACAATGAATAATGACTTGTTTTGTCCAAGGTTTTGTAGCTATCATTTCTGCTCATCAAACATTTCTTTTCTAGCCCCAGAACTTCCTTGTTCTTTGTTCTCCAAGTGATAAGACCCATGTAACTGGTGAAGGATACATCCCTGTTGTGCTAAGTGGTGCACAGGGGGACAAACCCACTATTAATATGAGAGATGGCTGAGGTTCTGCTCTGCAGAAACTGTTGTCCTGTGATATGGGTAACCATTTGCCCATGTTTTCCGTACTATAAATACACAGACAAGCCAGACTGGAATACAAAAGTGAATAAAATGTAATTTGTTGAAATATTTCTTCCTTGTTAATGCATGCCTTGTGGAAACTGGACATGCTCCCAGGCTGATGTGATTCAATTCCTTGGCAAGAGCAGTAGCCAGTTTCACGATGTAATTCTGACTGAAATAAGCACTGGATGAACTCTTGACCTCTTTAGGGAACAGGTAAATGAAGCTCTGTGGGCTGCCAGTGCTACGATAGCCTGTAGTATAAAAGAACACTTTTCTCCTCTGACACTGATGCAGTAACTACAGCCTGCACTCAGCTGGAAAAACATATTGCTCATAGTCATCCAACACTGTCAAGGCTTTGTGTCTTTGGAAACCTACAGCTGACCACTAGGAGATACCAGATGTAGGGTCTTAGACTGCCTAAATCTGTGCTTAAAAGACCACTTGCTTTTGTCTATGAATGATATGGACCGGTTCATTTAATTCAACCAAAAATAATGAGATATATGTAGATTTGGCAGCTTCAGTGAATCTAGGAGTCATTTTTGCCCGTGGATAGCACACTGGCAGTGGTGAGGAATCTTAGAACATATCCTAGGCTGCACTGCCAAAGGAGTACCTGATCTGGAGAGGAGAAATACAGAACTCATGCTGAAAAAGAGGGCACATATGTTTTCCATGTTCATTTAATGGTAAAAAATGCCAAGGACTTAAAGCTTTGTCATGACTTTATAAAAAAATGGGAAGCCAAGATCAAAAGGAATCAACATTATGTTTAGACCCTTGCAATTGAAACCAAGCATGTAATAAAGCCATAGTTGGAAAGTTATATGGAGCATTTGACCCACCTCCAATTTTACCCCATTGCAAGCCATTAAATACTCCCCAGCACCCTACTGACGTCCTGTCTGGGACTGCTACTGAACAGCCAAAAGCTGCAATTGCAATGTGTCAGAAGGAGGGATTAAGATATACTGAGGGCATCTTCTGTGCTGGAGTTCTGAGTGTTTACACTGCACCCTGCCAGGCAGCAGGATTTCTTCTTTAATTTTAATATTTACCTCTTAAATGACTAATGTTATATACATGCAGCATGGCAGGCATACATACATTCAGATATATAGGTGATAGAATTTATTACTGATGTGAAAGCAGAGATCTGAGCTTACAGCTGTGAAAGTCTCATGAAATGCAAAGGTCAAAATTAATGCTAAGGCTTTTGGAAACTTCAGATGCTCTTGGGATGCACCATACCTAGAGGAAGTGGACAGCTGCCAGAAGTTTAAACAACAGCAAGTGTTTTAAAGAGTGAATCCATCTAATATGAATTCAGGAAAAATTATATGCTAGGTTGACCCCTAGGGTGAAGTGATTGAGCTAAGACTTGCTTTATTGATAAACTTATGTAAGCAGTGGTCCACTCATAGGAGAGATAAATGAAGATAAACGATTGTCAGCTGATGGGGCTCTTTTGACTTACCTGTATGGAGACACTGCTATAGGAGCCGCCTATGACTCCTGCAATGAGTAGTGGTAAGTTCTCTTGAATGGCATATGAGCCATCAGGGCACATGTACTCTGTTTCATCCACTTTAGTCAACGATGCCCTGACAAACTCCAAAGACTGTTCTAAGGCATACGTATCCCTGGAACATGTATCCAAGATGTGAACGCCTAGCTTGATTCCTGGCAGCAAGTAGTTGTCTCTGTTGATTTCATCAATGGCAAACAGCATGGCCTCCAAGCGCTGTATGCCTCGGTCTTCATTGATTCTCCCACATTCTTCTATTCCCGTGCCTTTTTCCTTGATTGGGAATAAACCACCTAACACCAGGTCCCCTTCTATCTTGATTTCCTTCCTTACAAAGCTGTGATCACTTAGGGAAACAAAAACTCCTTTAGAAAATAAAGCTAGTGCAAGGACTTGGAGCCTGGTGAACATCTTCATTGGTCCTGTTTTAGCAGCTCTAAGAAACACTGGTGGGAGCAAAGGTGCTCTTCAGTCCTTCTGATCCATTGCCAAATTCGAAGTGCTGTCGCATAAGCCAGTGAAGAACAAGCCAACACGTCTTTCCACTGGACCTCTAAAGAAGAGATGGAAGGAATTAGAAAGGGCAAAAAAATATGTGAAATATCTTAATCACAAAACCATCCCTCCGTGAGGCATGAAATATTCTCTTGCCAGCAAATTAAAGGTAAAAAAAGTAAAAGAGACATGAAAGAGAAAGAGAAAAGACATGACAGGGAAGAATCTGTTACTTGATTCTTGCTTAGTGCATGAAAATGTTTATGGCTGGACTTGCTCTCTTTAGTGGTAACCACAGTTCAGTGCTCAGATCAAAGGGAGAACAGAACAGTGATGTGTGTACATAGGTTTGTGATTTTATTCTCGAAGCTCAAGACAGTTTGCCAATGACCTTAAAAGGAGAAAAATCAAACCTTAGAATGAAGATCACGTTGTAACATTTTTTTAACTAAATGTGCATCCACAATGTCTATTTATACAACATAGATACGTGATTTGTCCATAGACTCCTTGTCAGTACCTCTTCAAATATCATAAAGTGGCTGCCTTGCTCTCCAAATCTTCAGATAAATTAAGTGTGGTAATATTTAAATATAGCACTTCAATAATTCATTTCTGTAATTACCTTTTCCTCAACAGAGTATATATTATTACTAGAGTTTCAGGGTTATATATAATTTAGAAAACACTTAACACAAAGAAATTGAAATGAGCAACAATTAAGAGTTAACATTGAATGATGGATAAGTGTGATTATTGCAAGGCAGTTGTTTATCCTGGTACATTTTCAATGTTGCTCTACCAAATCGTGTAACAGACTAGCTTTTTATTCATATTTAGTCCAACATTGCTCTCTCATAGATCAGTAATGTTTCAGATGCACTGTTAAAGACCTTTCTCTGCTATCCTAGTAACATGTGTGTAGTCTGAACAGAATTTTCCATTCAGAAATAAGTGATATGTCAATGGGAAATAAGCTTTATCATCTCCCAGTGATCTATAAGTCAGGTAGTTTGCTGATCACCTGTGGTTTATTAACCTGGTACAGAGAATATATTTGCTAGCAATATTAGGAGGAGTAATGAAGCAAATGTATTCAATCACTTTCTGTGACTTAGTTCTATAATTTACCAAATATTACTCAGGTGTATATAGGGTGCATAAAATGGTGATACTACGCTACTGGAAAAAATTATCAGACAAAAAGGTGGCATGTGTCACATAAATGGTTGTGTGCTTGATTACTGAGATAAATTGACTTTATTGTTCTCATCACTAATCCACCATTTGGATAAAATCAGGACTTGGGATTTTTTTATTGCAATATCATTTCTCTTTACTTCTGTATCTTCTGTCACCACTGTATCTCAGCAAATATTCATACATTTATCCTTCCAACACTGGTAAAATATTTATTTTCCTTGTTTTATGCTTGGGAAGAAAGATGAAATGAGATTCTCAGAAGAGTCTAACATCAGATTTTGATTTGCTCAACACTCACAATCGCTATCAGGCTTTGAAAAGGTCTCTTCTTCCTTTTAGGAACAGAAGAACATGCTTTCAACTGTGCCCTGTACCCTCTGCTTCCCACTGAGGCACTGATTCTGACAAACTTTCTTAGCCAGCTGGTGTCTCTTCCAAGCCTGTTCCTGAATAATTTACCTAAGGTCATCAGCAGAGCCAAGAATCAAACTTTGATCTTTTCCAATGTTCCTTTTATACTTTAACAATAAACCTCCCTTGTTTCCCATTACTCCTCCTGGCTTTTATAAGTCTTTTATAAGGTCATATTAAACCCAGCCTGTTTTCAACAGCCCTTTAACATTACCAAGAACAAGAAAATTTGCTGGAGAAAAAGCTTCTAAATAGGGTCCTCTATAAGCTTTCCTAAAACCTATCTGGGACACTGTAACAAGAGTTACAGTGGACTTATTACCCTGAACAGCAAGGAGGCTGTTCCATTCCCTCTGATTTCTTCATAGGAAATGTTTTATGCATTATGGCATCACCATCCACTTAGCACCACATCTGTGTCTCAGGGATCTATATATCCTTGACATGTCAGCAATAAAGCGTAAAAAGGTACCAAAAATTAATTAAACACTGCACATAAAAAACACATATGTAAAAGGAATGATGTTATAGAGAGAGCTGATTTTCCCTGCAGAGAATGCAAAGGATTTCTATATTTTATTGCTCAAGCTTGCTACAGTGGTCCTACAGAGGGAAACAGAAATGGCACAGCAGAGGATCAGTCCCAGCAGAAGTCAAGGAGCCATTGGAGAAGGTGGGGATTCCTTGACAGTCTGTGTAGAGGGATATGAAGAGATATGAAGGGAGGAGGTGGTAGGAACCCTACCTGGGTTGGAGAACACAAATGACAGCCCCATGAACCTGCTCTATCTGGGGACACACTAAAGTAAGGGGTGCCCAATGGAGTGTTTCCAGGAAAACGCAATCATTCTATTCTGCATGTTCAAATCCTTTGTTTATAAACATGAGGCAATTACCAAAACCACAGCTTCAGGTATCAAATGTGCTTTTCTCCCTCTGTAGTCTGTGCACAGCTGCACTGCACTGTCCTGCTAAGGAACAAGGGTGCTGTGTGCAGGTCAGGGAGCAGAGGCATTAATGTGAAGACCGATTTGTCAGGGGAGGTTTCCACTTAGAGCTGAGAGGGAAGGATGCTTTCAGGAGCAGCAGCTTCTCAGTGTGGGACTCCTGAAAGAAGCTGGGAGGCAGATTTGGGTGGACGATGTGCAGCATCACTATGGTGACACTGAACAGACAGATTGACATGGAGAAGGGAGGTTATTTTAAAGCAGCTCGCAAAGATGGGCTAGCACCTCAATTCCTCTCCTATTCCCTCTGGCATGCATCCCCTACATGCTTTCTCTGCAGCTTGCATGACTCACAACTATATGTACAAACACTTTGTACCTGTTTCAGGCTGATACAGCAGATATTCCTCCCATTAACTATGGTGAAGATAGCACCCCACAGTCAAAATTTGCCATTTCATATCAGAAGTGATTTTGCTACTTTGACCATGCCAATTTGGCTTTGTGGTACCCTTTTCTACTAAAATCATGTTTTAGAAAGAAGTACCTGTTGACCAAGCTGCAACCCTTCCATTTTTCATTTGTATTTAATGTTTTCACTCCAGCTACAGGAGTGAAATCTGTTTATCTTATGTACACTCCGGCCCTATAGGCGTTGTATCCCTGGTGGAAATAGATGTCGAGTGAAGAGTGTAGATGTGATCCATATATCAAAATGAAAAATAAACAGAAACAGGCATAAGGAGAAAGGTTTCCATGCCTGCATCAGAAGGTTTCTGCCGGTACTTCACTTCCCTATGTGAGCTTAACCCAGCACTGCTCCACCTGTGAAACGCTTTGACTTGGCACCCTAAAGCCCCTTCTCTTTCCATCATCAGAGGTCCCCGTGGGAGAGCTATGTCTGCTTCCAAGGGACAGTGCCAGCATTTCCCTCAGTAAAAGCAACTCATTTACTTGTGTTAAATGGCAGCTGTGCTGCTGTTGTTGAAAATACCCTTGCCTCTTGGTCTGAACAATCAGTTTTGGTGTGCTATTCCTATGCCTTTAAAAAGTTGGTTGCACAAATCCAGTAGTTCTTGGTGTAAGTTTGATTATTTACTGAGGATGCACACATCCTTGTTTCTGTGAAAGCAGCTAGAATGAGAAAGAGGATGTATGGATTTTCTACATTGGGGATCCCAGTATCATCTCCAAAACTAAACCTGTCTTTCATAGCTTTCTTCCAGGGTTATATTCACATTACAGCTCTGATCTTTTGTAAGGTTTCTGTTTGA
>JAOEHX010063363.1:0-14715 GCA_025448015.1 Bolborhynchus lineola | reverse complement strand
TACTGGAAGGCTGCTATGAGGTCTCCACACAGCCTTCTCTTCTCCAGGCTGAACAGCCCCAACTTTCTCATCCTATCCATACAGGAGGTGCTCCAGTCCCCTGGTCATCTTCGTGGCCCTTCCTCTGGACTTGTTCCAACAACTGCGTGTCCTTTTTACGTTGAGGACACCAGAACTGCACACAACACTCCAAGTGAGGTCTCATCTAGTTCCAACTGGACCAGGTTGCTCCAAGCCCCATCCAACCTGGCCTTGAACACTCCCAGGGATGGAGCATTCACAATTTCTTTGGGTAACCTGTGCCAATACCTCACCACTCTCAAGTAAAGAACTTCTTCCTTATATGTAACCTAAGTCTCCTCTGTTTAAGTTTGAACCCCATAATAAATGAAATAATAAATAAATGATGTAAAATTGCTCTTTTCCCATCCCCATCTAATCTCTTCCAAGTTACAAGATATCAATGAGGAAAAAAAAAATACCTTATTGTTGGGTCACTGTTTGAGGTAATCCAAACACCTGCGAAGTTGTTTGCATAGATTTTGTTCTCGATGAATTGTCCTCTTCCTTTTTCATGAACATATATTCCTCCAGTCTGGCCGTGATGTATTTCACACCGAACTACTGTAGGGTTGGCATACGCTTTCACTTCAAAACCTGCTATCCTGTTTCTGTGTATGTTGCAGCTTTCAAAATAACCCTTAAAACACACACACAAAAAAATGCAGTTTCCTTTAAAAGTCCTTTTTAAAACTAAGGCTATTCCTTACTCCCTCTCCCCTCTAAATACAATCATCACTTAAAAGAAAACAGTACCAAAACTGACAATGTGTAAATACTTACATAGCTAGTTACTTTTTCCCCCTCCAAAAAAACAGTGTTTCAAAGACACTGTGTTCACATTGCTATTTATTAATATCCATGGAATATCAAGAAAAAATGGCGACTCTGGATATGCCACCTCAAAGAGGACTGAATGTCAGGTTTCCTTAGCAGCTCCTAAGGATCAGACTCCTTTCAAAGCCCATAAAGCCCACAGGCTTTATATGAAAAGGACAGCGCTATGGGGAAGACTACCTACTTATTTTCAAACTCAGAACCATACATATTTGATAAGAATATGATTGATTTAGTAAAAAATGTCTTCTAAATTTCTTTGAAATAACTGGTCAGAATAAATACATGTGGATGTGGGAGTAGTTTTTCCAGGGCTGGACTGGTCTGAGCAACCAACTGGTAAGGTTTCCCCTCAACTCACCTTTTTTAAAAGGGTGCACACTTCCATTTAGACACTGAGTAGGCCTACAACAAAACTGTATTTGAACAAAGGCTTTATAAAACCGCATGGCTATGAAGAAAAAAGACTAAAAGATGTTTCACAAAGCCATCCTGAGTATGCTCTTTCTGCCATGCCAACAAACACTCTTGTAGAACTGGTCCACACCTGGAAGTTCATCTGGCAAATGGCAGACCATTCTTCTAACAGTTTTGGAACACTATGATGCTAAAATTCAGCCTATTCCTTGAGGTGAACTTTAATGGTATTATATGTTGATTTTTCCCAACTAAAAGAAACCGAGCAACTGAAAGAGAGGAAGCATCTCTTATTGGAGATGGTGGACAATCACTAAGCAATGTGTTTCAATTAGTGGATGGCTTGGATGCAAGTTCTGGAAAGCTCTAACCCAGACTATCTCCAGCAGGCAGCTGTGGAGAGCAAGACGAAAAGCAGCACATGTGACATTCAGAGCACTACTCTGCTGCTGACAACCAACAAAACTGCACTGTTCCTTACATTCAAGAACACACAACTGAAAGCCAACATGAACAAATCTTACTTTTTCCTTTTCTCCTAGGTGGTAGAGCACAGAGAGATAGACACCTACAGTATAAACTATCTGTATGATTCCAGCCACAGTTTTAGCATTATCGGTCCTCATGATGTAAAAGCTTAGCTGTTTACTGAACTGGTAACATGGGTATAGGTAAAACATCTGACTGAAAAGGAAAGGGGCCCAACTTTGATTGGTCTTTGACACCCTCAAAGGCACCTCGCCTGAATACCGTTTCTCTTGTAGCCACTTCAGCTGGTTACTCAGTCTTCCTAATTGTGAGGTTTGCTTTATTTACAAACTACAAGAAAACCACAGTTGTTCCTACTGCTCAGTGGAACTGGATTCCAGTGTTTGTAGTGACATAACCTACAACCAAAAGCATCTCAATCCTGGAGTTTCTGCTACCTACCACCCAGCAATTACTCAAGTTACTGCAAACCTATGGAGAAAGCACTTTCACTTATGTGCTGTGGCACAGTATTGCTAAGTGATTTCATCAAACGTATCTGGACTACAAACAAGCACATATACAAACAGTTCAGTGAGGAAACCAAAGCAGCAGGCACTTCTTCCTGCTTTGAGGACTGCAGCCAGAGAAGGCACTGCATTGATTAAACATGCTCCAAAAAACATACTATCAGTGTGCACAGCTTGGCTCCCCAAGCCCCTCTGGGAGACAAATAAAGGAATGGAAACAATCTACTTTCTGTAAATACCAAGAATTTTCTTCAAGGATTTAGAATTAGATTTCTTCACAGTGAGCCACGATGTTTCCAGAGAGACAGGGGAATCTAAAGGACATCTCAGAAACACACCTTCCTGTTAACAGGCGGCCTCTGGGACTTCTTATCCCAAAAGGAACCACTTTTTTGTCTTCATTTTCTCTTAAAATGAAGCCTTCAGAGAAACTTAAGTAATAAGACTATTTGGTATAGAGCTTAATGCTCTTAATGGAATACATAATTTCAAATAAAGTATTACTATACTTTAATATCTTTTTAATTACTTCACGTATCATCTTCCCCTTGAGTGCCAAAAACGTTGCGACTACAGCAACGTGGTGAAGAAGAGGTATTTCAGATGTGCTTCATCACAGCTGTTTCAGATTCCATGTCAAGTTGCAAACAAGCAGAGATTTTACCATGTGGTCAGCAACATCTCTGCAAGCTTCAGCAAGCACTGTTATTTAACAGTAAGGAAATATGGAAGAAATCCTTTCAACTCTTTAAAACAATACATACACTGTGTAACCTTTAAAACTGCTTGGAAACGAAGCAGAAGCGAAAGAAGGCTCCTTTGCTTGTCCCAGTGTATCTACATAATACGCAACTTCAGAGAGGAACAGAAGTACCTGTACATGAACTGTACTCTGACACTAAGCCCCAGAATACCATAACATCACTTGACAGCGGAGTGCAAGTTTAATTTCATCAGAAAATAGAAAATGGAGCCTTCGAAGTTATTGCTTTCTACTTTCTTGAAAAAAGTAGGACTGCAGATTGAGTAGAAACTGAGAATTTGCTGCAAGCTTCTGCAAAGGAAATGCTCTTCAGAAGTTTAGCAGAACTAAAAAAACCTAATCTGTATCTCAGATTCCCCAATAAGACTGAATACCGGGTCAGAAAGTCAAGGCTTTCTGCAAGGTAATACGCTATAACATTCAATATTAATAAAGAGAAACTGCATTAGAAAGCCCAGACCACCTTATGCAGGGTCAGCTTAAGACAAACTGCTGACCTTGAGGTGATGCAGTTAAAACCACTCTACTTCTGCAGTTGTTGAGACCATGTCTGAACACTATCTGCAGGTGTAATTCATAGAATCCCAGACTGGTTTGGGCTGGAAGGAACCCTGAAGCTCATCCAGTTCCAACTCCACGGGCAGGGACACCTTCCGCTAGAGCAGGTTGCTCCAAGCCCCGTCCAACCTGGCCTTGAACACTGCCAGGGATGGGGCAGCCACAGCTTCTCTGGGCACCCTGTGCCAGTGCCTCACCACCCTCACAGGGAAGAATTTCCTCCTCATGTCTCATCTAAATCTCCCCTCTGGCAGGTTAAAACCATTCCCCCTTGTTCTGTCACTACCTGCTTTTGTAAAATGTCCCTCTTCAGGCACTGGAAACTGCTCTAAGGTTCCCCCAGAGCCTTCTGTTCTCCAGGGCTGAACAAGTGTAATGCCTCTCAGCTTTAAACTATAAAACTATGCTTACTCGTAAGATAAATTGGAACTCCTCTGTTGCTTGCATACAACTGCTAAATACAATTTATGACAAATGTCTCTAACTTGTCGTAGGCAACCGGCACGAGAGGTCAGTGCAGGGCACTGAGGGCTGCCAATGCAGTGTTGACGCCTGCTTGTTAAATGTTTGGCACAAGCACGAAGGCAAACATCAGAACACTGCCAGTTTAGAAATAAGAGGTGAAGTTTCTATGAGTATCCAAACACAAAGAATAGATTGAGAGCATGAAACTGAAAAACAAAGCACTCCTGAACCTTTCAAAGGCAGCACTCCAGCACAGAAACCCACGGGAAAAGAATATGTAGGCCAGGAATTCGGCACTGGAATGTACTTATCCCACTTCACAGTCACAAGCAAAGGAGAAAAAAAAGCCACACCAAAAAATAACAGAAGGGAAGTGAGAGAAATGAACACAGAAAATTCATGAATTTGTTTAGATATGTAGCATTTGTATCTGAAGGATACCATGACCTTAAAGGATGTAAATACCGCCAATGATGTAATTTCATCAACTTCATCTCTAGCATGATGAAGAACAGAGGACACTGCCAAAAGAAGACTTTGAGATGGAAGGGGAGGGGGGAATCTTTCAAAGGATTTTATGACTAAGAAAGGTTCCATTAATTTTTGCAGCTGAGAAATATTATTCACATGTTCTCTTTAATGTGCTAGTGTTTCCTTTAAACAAAAAGGAAACATTTATTTCTATGCCATTTTGCCTGTGCTATCGCACTGATCACAGCATTGGAACAGACATTCAACTGGTAAGAAAACGGTTCAAATACACTTGTATTTAAAATTAATCAAGTGAATTTAGACTGGCTTTTTAGTTTTTTAATATTTCAATACTCACATATTTAATACTTATACTTCAGTGCTTACAACAAGAAGCAGCTCCTAGAGAGAATTTCCAATTAACCCTCAAGCATACAGACATCTTCCCTCCAGGAGTTATTGAAGCACTCTCCTCTACCAGTTGTCTGTAGCTTAAATAACTCCTTCAATGTTTTGAGCCTGTTTAAGTCTTGGAGGGGTGTAGGGATCTATGTATCCACTGAAGCTGATTAGGAGTGCTTATTCAATACAGCTTAAACGAGGCAGTAGCAGCGTCCAGACAATGAGAGAATGTAAAACAAAGACAGAACATCTGAAGTTGACACCACTCTTCACAAAATAGCCAAACAACATCTACAGCAGTAGGGACAAAAGCTTCACTAGATTCTATCCACAGTGGATTTTCTCTTCATACTGTTTCTAGCCTGCCAACACTCATCAGGGACCTGACCAGATCTGGGTTAGAACTAAAGCAATAGAACAAGTACTTATAATGGAAGGAAGACACCAAACCGAAAAAAAAAGATCCACAATTTAGTGCGCCTAAAATCACCCAGTCAAGGCCAAAAATGTGGATCTTTAAAAAGCAGCTGCTTCTCTTCTTCCTCTTCCCTGAAAGCTTTGCTATGTTACGTATTAGCTATAATTGCATTAATCATTCATCAAAATTATGGAAATTTATTTCCCCAAAGGTATGTCTTATTACGAGAGATTATTATTCTATTCAACAGGCATCTGAGACTTAATCAACAGTCCCCCAACACATAACACAGTGTAGAAAATCCTGATGTAGAAGTTCAGTAGGAAAGCTAAATCAATTTAGTACCTGAATTAATAGACATTTTATTTAGGAATAACATCACTTCAAAATTGTAAGCCACAGTTTCCTTGGAGCAAACGTTGGATGACTAAGTTTGACATTCATGTTTGCTGCAGTTAGATTTCTGAACAAGCTGAGTTTTTTGGGGGAAAGGGGTGATGACAGCAAGATGGAATACATGAGGGAAACAGTGGTTCCAAAGGTCAGATGATTAAAAGTGAGAAATCTGGAATGACGGAAGTCCAGTCTACACCCAAGCTATGTCTGCAGAAGTGTGACCTGGGACTCATCTTTCTCAGCGAGTCTAAGCCATTAGTGGCTAATGCTTGCATTTTTACAAGTATTACTTATCTTTCTCAGGGAGTAAGTATGATCTACCAGCAAAACTACTAAGATGATAAAAGACATTTATTTATGAAAAACATCTGTGGATGTAACATTAGCACAGGTCTAATTATGGTGGTCTTGCCAAAGAACAGGCCGATCATGTATTTAGCCATAGCTAGACCAAAGGTGTGTCAGGAAGTAAGGCTAGGACCAAAACACAGGGAGGGGAATATGCTCCCAGAGTATGTGAAACCTGCAATGGTTTGGTTGACCTCATTCTTGGCAATGTTCTGAGATCAAGTCTGTTAAGCTGAGATTTTTGTTACAGCAGCAGCATAGCACTAAAGAGGCTCCTATTTATCACAGCACCTTTAGAAGTAAAACCTCTAAAGCAACTAACAATATAGTTTATTATTCCTTATCACCAAAGTTATAGGCAATCCATGTCCTGCAGTATCCAACAACTATGGCAAGATAATCAAATTCTGTGGTATCAGCTCCACAAACACACACACACGCCCCGCTACAATGAGCAGAGACATCTTCAACTAGATCAGATTGCTCAGAGCCCCTGCCAACTCGACCCTGAATGTTTCCAGTGATGTGGCAGCACGTCTCTGTGAAACCTGTTCCAATGTTTCACCACCTTCATCACAAAAAATTTCTCCCTTATATCCAGTCTCAATTTCCCCTCTTTTAGTTTAAAGCCATCCCCCCTTGTCCTTCTACAACAGGCCCTTGCTGCTAAGTTTGCCCCCATCTTTTCATAAGCCTATTTTAAGTATTGAAAGGCTGCAATAAGGTTTCCCTGGACCTTCTCCAGGCTGAAAAAGCCCTGTTTTCTCAGCCTTTCCTCATAGGAGAGCTGCTTCAGCCCTTTAACTTTGCAGACTCCCTTGGACCAGCTCCAATGGGTCCATTTCTTTCCTATCCTGAGGACTCCAGAGCTGGATGCAGCACTGCAGGTGGGTCTCATGAGACCTGAAGGGGCAGAATCACCTCTTGTTGGCCACACTTCCTTTGATGCGGCCCAGTATACGGTTCTGGGCTGAAAGCACGTACTGAGGGGTCATGTCAAGCACTTCATCCACTAGCAACCCATCTCCTCAGGGTTTCTCTCAATCCCTTCATCCCCCAGCCTGAACTGATAGCAGGGGTTGCTCTGACCCAGGTACAGGACCTTTCTCTTGGCCTTGTTGAAATTCACATGGGCCCACTTCTCAAACTTGTCCAGCTCCCTCTGGATAGCATCCCATCCCTTGAGTGCATCAACGGCACCACTCAGCTTGATGCCATCTCCAAGCTTGTTGAGGGTGCACTCGATCCCACCATGTCATTGATGAAGATATTAAACAGTACTGGTTCCAATGCAGACCCCTGAAGGACACCACTTGTCACTAATCTCTATCTAGATGTCAAGCCATTAACCTGTGCCCTCTGGACGCAACTATCCAACCAATTTCTCATCCACCAAACAGTCCACCCACCAAATCCTCAACTCCAGTCTGGAGATGAGGATGTCTTACGGCAGACAATGTTGTAGATGACATGTGTAGCTTTTCCCCCATCCACTGATGTAGACACTCCATCACAGAAAGCCACTAGGTTGGTCAGGCAGGACCTGCCCTTAGTGAAGCCATGCTGGCTGTCTTGAATCACTCTTCTATCCTCCATATGTCTAAGTATAACTTCTAGGAGGATCTGTTCCATCATCTTCCCAGGCACAGAGGTGAGGCTGGCAGGTTGGCAGTTCCCAGGGTCCTCCTTCTAGCCTTTTTAAAAATGGGTACCTTATTTCCCTTTTCCCAGTCACAGGGAATTCACCTGACTGCAAGGGCTTCTCAAATACCAGGGAGAGTGGCTTGGCAACTACACCAGTGAATTCTCTCAGGACTCTGGGAGGCATCTTATCAGGTCCCACAGACTTACGTATGTTCCAGTTCCTCAGATGGTCACAAATCTTGTTTTCTTTTACAGTGGGAGGGACTTTGCTCCCCAGTTCATCCACTTCAGAGGTGTGGGAAGAGAGGATGCCAGTGAAGACTGAAGTAAAATAGTTGAGTACCTCAGCCTTCTCCTTGTCTGTTGTTACCAGTTTGACAGTCTTGCTTATTGAGAGGATATGCTTTCTTTGACCTTTCTTTACTAGTAGACGTACCTCTAGAAGCCAATCTTATCCTCTGCATCCCTTGCCAAGTTCAGCTCCATCTGTGCCTCGGACTTCCTGACCCCATCCCTGAGGTCAACTGAGCAGAATCTCTACACTCTTCCCAGGATACCGCTCCCTGCTTCCACTGCCCGTGCACTTCCTTCTTGCCGGTCTCGACTCAGACAGGCCAGTCTCTCACCTTCCTTTCATGATTTCTTAGACCTGAGAACCAAGAGCTGTTGTACTCTATGTAAAGCATCCTTAAAGGTCTGCCGTTTTAACAGTGACTAGAAGAAAACTACTGTTTGCCAGCTGGGTGGAGGAAACTGGGACTTTGTCATTCAAGCAGGAAAAACAATGATTTGGCACTGTCAGAACACATGCAGAATATTACCTTAAAATGTAACAGCAAATAAAAGCACAGAATCATAGAATGGTTTGGGTTGGAAAGGACCTTAAGGATCATCCAGTTCCAACCCCCCTGCCACAGGCAGGGACACCTTCCACTAGACCAGGCAGCAACCCTATCCTTCAAGCCCTGTCCAACCTGGCCTTGAACAATTCCAGGGAATAATAATAATAATTTCAGTGGCAAAACAACTTTATTTCAAGGGCTATGCAAAGTCATTACTTGCTACTTTACTGCTATATGGAACTTACCACCTTCATCACACAGGAAAAAAAAACAAACATTTTTTATGGAAGAAGGCCTGAATTCTGCAAGGAAATTCTGTGTTAAAATTACAGTATAACTCCATGCTAGAAAAGTCTGCTCCCCAAAGAAGCTGGATGTACCCTGTATGAGATCTAACATGAGAATAAGCCTAAGACTCCACAGAGCATTTTAGTTCACTTTTAAATCTTCTAGCACCTTATTTTTCATTCTGCTTCAAAGAAAAAGGAATGCAGTGATAGTGTAAATGTAAGCCCACCATTTACATCCTATTTCAAGAGGTATTTTGTCACTGTAACATAATTTGATGTAACAGGCTGCCAATCAACTGCAAAACCCCTTCTTAAACTTCTTTCAGCTAATAATATCTTTAAAGTGGAGTTACCCACTGAAGGGTAAGAGAACAGGAGGCATATTTTAAAATATCTATTCATATGTAAAAGCATCTTTTCTGAACCTTTCTTCAATGACAGGGAAAACTAGCTATGCAACATCTATATTTCTTTCTTCAAAGGAAAACATATATGTTACCATGCCATGGTCAAAAGTGAAAACGCCAACATCACGTCCATGGTGAATGTGATTTCGTCTGATAATGGGATTTCCATGGTTTTTAACCCAAATCCCTGCTAAAGCATTATTGGAGATCTCATTGTCCTCATATATTCCCTAGGAAATAAAGACGGAAATTAAAACAGGAATCAAAGACGGTACCAAACAATGTTATCAGAGTAAAGAAACTGACACTGAAAAATACCTGTGCGTGGTCTGTAATGTAAAGTCCAACATTTTCACAGTCGCTGATGTTACAGTGTTTAATAGTAGGACAAGCTCCTTGGCCACTAACACATACTGCAGAGCCAACTGGAAGAAAACAGCACAGTTACCATAGCTTCAAAGCAGAGTGTATTTATAAATAGTCTGGCAGTGCTTTTGCAAGAAAAGTTAGTGTGAACTGGTATTTCAAAAAGACTTGCTATGCACAGCGCCAAATCACTGCAAGCCACAGGCAGAAAACACATGGCATCATCTTGCAGAGGCAAAAACCGAGGTAGGAACTGCTATAAAAACCCTCTCAAGGGGCAGCTGCATAGGACTGCCAGAATAGATAATAGTTTACATACTAAGTCATGCTTGTGACAGTTGTCACTCACTTATTTCCCTACATTAGGCTGACTGTATACTCACTGTTCACACCAAAGGACCACAGACACACAGTATTCTGATTTACTGCCTTACTTTATTTCCTTTCAAATTCTCCTAACCCTGTAATTCCAAGAGCCCAAACAAATAGTATTTCTGTAGCATACGAAGACCCCCTTTTGCCTATGAGCAAGGCACAAACAACAAAACTACATACATATCAGAAACCAACAGGTCTCTTCCCAGCTGAACTACAAAGTCCTTGGATCATTTCAGCTACCATACTATTGCCCAGAAAACAAACTCTCTTCAGGCATCAAGGACTCAAAGTGCTTAGGGCTTCATCACGTCAGCTCAATTCCCTGAACTCCATCAAATAAGAAAACACTAAAAACAAACTGTGGATCCACACTGATTTCAGAAAGGTCAGAGCTCATCCTGGGGTATCTGGTGTACTTAACACACACTCTACCCACAATTAAACATTACTACATAAGCAAGGCAGTACATGTTCTATTAGTCAGTTTTCATATTACCTTCTAGCACAGAACCACAAAGACTGTACTTTAAATAATTCATAGACTCATTTACAGAGGGTTTTTTTTTTTTAATCCTAAAGAAATTATTTTGAGTGTCAAGTCTGACCTTATGAATAATACAATTTATAATGATTCCCTGAATTAATTCTTGCTTCAGTTCTAGTAGCAGCAACTTCAGCATGTATCTTTTAGAAACACATTTAATTTTGATTTGAGCATTTCCAACAACTGAGAAACCACCATGAAACTTAATAGCTGGTGACAGGGCTGTTAACCCTGTTAACGTCCATTTTAATTGCTCTTCTGAATTCCTCTAGCTTTAGTACCCAGTTCCTGGTTCTCTTTATACTAGTATACGCCATTCCCAATGCATGTACGTATTTAGTGCAAGCAATTTAGTCCTTCAGCCTTCTCCTTGATGCAAGTCACAAATTGCAGTCAGTATGTTTTTCATGACAACCGAATTTTTCTGCTTTAAGGACTTTTCATGGAACTGTTTCTAAATTTTCCACATGTTGCTATGGACACAAGGGAAGAGCACTTTACTCTGAAACAGGACTAAGCGGAGGCGTAATACGGTCTCTTTACTTCTGCTCAGTATTCCCACTGGTACAACTAAGATTCACATCACTTCTTTCAGCCACTTAACTGCAGGAGGGCTCATATTTAGATCTTTACCCACAACAACTCTTTAAGCTTTTCCCAAGATTCTCCAGCTTTGCAGAAGAGATTTATCTCTTAAAACTAGGAATAAAATCAAGTTGTGCATATAACTGACTTCACACTTTTTCATAGTAATGTGAATATTGTATGAGGATACCTTCCAAAAAGGCAGCAACACATACTCCTGGTTATCTAGATACCCTCAGCCCTAAGTCTTTATTGTCTATAAGCCTCATCAAGATGCATTTTATTTCTTCTCTGTAAGTCACTGACAAATGGCTTAAAGTCAAGAAGTCATCTTTGAAACAGCCACAAAACAACATATTCAAATTTACCCTGAGAGTATTTTTCATCTATTTAATGTGTGCTCTGGTAATTCTGTGTATTTCTAATCTCTTAAGGCACTACACACTCAAGTCAAGTATTTTTCAAGGATGTATGCAATCATACCCGGACTGCTATCCTCTTTTAGTCAAAGTCAGTCATCAAAAATGCTGACTGTGTGACGTAACCATTATAACTTGCTGTAAATACACATGAATTTTTTTCAGTTCTAAATTTTACTACCTCTTTGTCCTACACAGGAGCAGAAAGCAGAACTACCTGCCATACTTCATCCTGCTTAGTCTTCCCCCTGCCACTGTTTCCCACCCAGGTTTCAAGTTACTTGTTGATACATAATAGGTGCCCAGAAGATTTCTTACCCGGTTCTTTTTAAACTCCTGCATCATTTTAGAGTGTCTTTTTTTACAGCTGTTTAACCTCAGCAACAGTTACTGTCAAGAGTGGAACATATATCATTATCCCTCTGGGGTATGAACACATTTATCATTCCTGCCTATTCCCATTAAATATGAAACAAAAGTTACACAACTCTTTACCATTCAAATTCTCCTGTTCTTTGATGGATTAGCATCACTGCTCTCACTCCCTTTGTTTCCCAAGACACAAGCAGTTTCTTCTAGACAGACATTAGATCTTGTCTTGTTTATCAAGTTCTTCTGAGAGGGCAGGAAGGGTACTTCTTTGGGGTGTGTGTAGCAGGGGGTATATGTGTGTTGGTGGTGTCCCACACTTTCCTGGTGTGGTGTGCTGACATCATTCCTCCCTCACATTTTGCTTGTTTAAATGAAAGCAATCTCTATTCTAACTCACTTCAAATGGACTTTATTACTGATCGTGTGAAACTGGTCCTTTTAGAGTACCAAGCACATGTATTACTGGTTTCAGGTTTATTTTGTTTACTCAGAATATAATGATTGCACACACTTGAGCAATACTTAGGGAGGAAATAAAAAAAGGCACATTGCCATCCACTACTGCTTTTATCTGTCAAGGTGAGGACTAATACAAATTTCTTCTACAATAGAAGCAGTAGAACCTCTGGACTCAGTATCTTGCATTTAAACTACACATTTAAACTTTATTTAGTAGTATTTCAAAGATGCTTTGGACTGGCAAGGCGCCTCCAGCTTAAATCACTCATACTTACACAGCTCCCATCTTCCCATATTACATACATTAAGAACTTTACATACATCAATGTGAAAATGTACTTTAATGCAGTTTGGAGGTCTACAGGAAGGGGATCAAGCATGTGCTAGAAAAAATTGTGAATGCTTATGGATCAATACTTCAGAGATGGCACTGGAAACAGCCTTTCTGGCAGGCTGCCATTCTTCTTCCCTTTTTACACACACTCTACTTCCTGAGTAGGTTACAGCAAGGTTTGGTAGGATTAAAAAAGTCAATATAAATTAATAATCAATACATGATGATAGTACAGCCTATACCCAACAGCCTCCAAAATAGACCAGGAATTTTAGTTTTGGAGAAGAAGGGCAGTAATTTGATGCAGCAAACATTCAGAAATCCAGAGTCCTTAAGAGGGCAAAAATCAAAAATTCTCAGAAATAGTCTTCCATAATGAAGTGGTCATGAAAAAAACAGTAATAATCAAACCTTAATTTTGATACATAATTTTCACAAAAACATCAGAACCTACTAGCTTGTCTGTAAGCACATGTTTCAATATGAAGCCAGGCAGCTCTTCAACTCCTTTTACAATGAAGCTGAATGTGGTCCAAGAAATGAATTTAATTCCTCTCATTTGTTATCAGGCTCTCCAATATCAATATACAGGAACCAGTAGTACGTATTTCTTTGTATATATCAATTTCCCAGTATTTAGGATGAAATAAAGAACTCAAGATACTGACAGCAGCTAGCTGTCCTTTGTTCCTCCTTTTTAGCACTTTCGCATATTAACCGTTATGCCTCCAATAGAACAGATGGTGATTCACAGCGCAGAACTGCTTTGACCAAAAGTGTAGTTTATAGCTTGAAACCTCCAAGAAAGAGCACATCTCCCTCTGCAAGGTACAGACAAGAAGTCCTTCCACCATTCTTATTACAGTTCCATGCAGAATTCCCTCCTCCAAAGTTCATACCAGAGAAGTATAGGGTTTATTATCTCAGCGACGACCTTCTTTGTTGTCTTCCCTCTATGTTGAGCTATGTTAACCTTTATACGCAGCCTGCTATGTCAATCCACTCCATTTCACTAGCTGAACTTGGGTATATAAAGCTCATATTGCTATTTCCATGCAAAGAATCAGTATCTTAATTCTCCTGTACCTCTTCTTTCTCACACTTCAAATCCATTTAATCTGGTTGTGTTCACATACATTAAACTTGCCATGTTACGCATGTAGTGACTGCCAATTGCTATGTCCTCCTGCTAAATGACTGAACTGCCGCTCAGCCTCTTACTTCCACTGCTCTAACCCCTTCTTTCCTGAATCTGGACTACCAATGTTTTCCTAATCAGGTGGTAAAAATTCCTTACTATCTCTGATGGTGAAAGAGTCTAACTTTCCACACTGCTTTTCTTCTGCCTGTATAGAAACTCATATATTGAGTATGTTGAATCATTCCACTCTTGACAGGAAACTGAACTTAGCAGTTACAGCTCATGACTCTTTCATGCCATGAAACCAAATACAGCATATGACAATGAAACTAATGTGAAAGTCCCATGTGTGCCCCTTTCAAACGCTCTCTCCTGCCAGCTGCAACTGTATGTCAGAACCAGGTTAAGTTTTTATGAGCTGTCACTTTTCAGGTTTTAAACTAACTGCCAAGAGCCCAAGCTCATTCAAAAAGCAGACAAAGTATATATTATCACAAAGGTCTTGGATGCAAAACAGTCACTGTAATAACACCATTTCTAGACAAAACCTGCTTGCAGACCTGTATTAAACACCTGTATCAAAAAATGAAATGTTGCAATAGTGATCATAATTTGTGTGCTACTTCCATGTGCCCTGGTTAGTTTGGGAACTTCAAACACAGTGTTAATGACAAACAATAAAAAACTGACTAACCCGTACAAGTACTTCGAATAATACAGTGATCTATAATTGGGCTGCAGTTCACGGTGATCTCTAAGCAGTGGTATGCATTGTGGTGCTGAGCAGATTTGTCATCAGGG
>JAOEHX010063352.1:0-11645 GCA_025448015.1 Bolborhynchus lineola | reverse complement strand
CTCTTGTGAGACCTCACTTGGAGTACTGTGTGCAGTTCTGGTGTCCTCAACACAAGAAGGACATGGAACTGTTGGAATAAGTCCAGAGATTGGCCACAAGGATGATGAGGGCACTGGAGCATCTCCTGTATGAAGATAGGCTGAGAAAGTTGTGGCTGTTCAGCCTGGAGAAGAGAAGGCTGCATAGAGACCTCATAGCAGCCTTCCAATATCTGCAGGGGGGCTATAGGGATGCTGGGGAGGGACTCTTCATTAGGGACTGTAGTGAGAGGACAAGAGATAATGGGTTCAGACTTAAACAGGGGAAGTTTAGATTGGATATGAGGAAGAAATTCTTTACTGTGAGGGTGGGTTTCCCAAGGAAGTTGTGAATGCTCCATCGCCAGTGGTGTTCAAGGCCAGGCTGGAGAGAGCCTTGGGTGGCATGGTTTAGTGTGAGGTGTCCCTGCCCATGGCAGGGGCGTTGGAACTAGACCATCTTAAGGTCCTTTCCAACCATAACTATTCTACAATTCTGTTCTATTCTATAATATTATCCACAAGAGAATACGACAGGGTGTCACACTTTGATGTGGTGCTAAGTCTTCTCACACTTTCGTTTTAAACATTAGCAGAAGTCCTCATGAAGCAGAGCGTGCCAGGGAAGATGGACTCACCGTCTTTTCTACTGCAACAGCTCTTATGCTCCTAGGGCGAGTTTAACTCTGATTGTCAGAGTTAAGTGAAGGGACTGTCTATGCCTAATTGTTGACACCAAGAATACCTGTCAGCAGTTAGTAAAAACAGTCCTTTACAGCATTGAATCTATCTTCTGCGCTGTGTAGTCATATTAGTCTACAGCATTAATTCATTGCTTTGATGCATATGATCAAAAAATAATGGAAGCACACAGTTTTATGCAACAAGAAAAGAGGATGAAAAACATGTCATAGAGACAAGCAGAGCCAAACGATGGCTGGGAACTGGAGGTTGGCACCTTCCTTCTGTTACCACGCACTAAATTGAACAGTGGGAAGCTGGTCTACAGGACAATGTCCAAGGTTGGCTACAGGTGATCAGTCAGATTCACCTAAAAAAATGCAAAAAAACCCCCAAACAAACCAAACCAAAAGAAAAAAAAATTCCAACTCCTTAAAATAGTTTGAGTTGCTTTTTCTTGATCTGTTATTATATATTCTGTGGTTCTATGTGTATTCAGCAGATCTGGCAGGAGCCAGAATATCTTTCTGTTAGCTCAGAATGCACAAAGAACGAGTTAGCAACATTATGATAGTGTTATGAAATGCAATCATCTGATACTTAAAGATTCCTAGCTGTGCAGAGTCTTTTATACCGAACAACTTTCCCAAAATGATCTGAAAAACAACAACTTAGTTAAAAAAGGAACGCTAAGAAAGAAAAAAAGTGGTTAAAAGGATATAACCTTCCATATAAAGATTATTCACAGTAAAAAGTGATGAAATCCATCGCTTTTAGAACCAACCTACCTACAAATAGCAAGAAACACAAGTCAACCTGAATACAAGCTTAAGTACTATTTCTTTTACACAGCGCTTTAGCTACTTTTTCCCATCTCAATACCACATTTCTTAAAAAATAAATGAACACCACAATTCAGTGCTAGGAACAATTTACCACAACTTCAGCAACACACTTAGTCATTATTGCATAAGGAAATAGAACAGATGAAGAGTAAATACAATACCAAACTGCTAGATTAAAGCAATTTGGCCTTCTTAAATAAAGAAAAATATCTGTGTGACAGGTAAACACAAATGAACTGTTCAAGGTGCTTTCATTTACGAAATGGATGTACTACATTAAAAAAAAAAGATTTACTTTTTAGAATGTGTTGCAAAGCAGACAATCAGGTATTTTAAAAGGGGATTTTGCCAAAAAAAGTACCACAAGAGCAAGGTCATTATTCAATTATATCATTATTCAATTTATCAGATAAAGTTTTAGCATCCCATCTGATCAAGAGTTTTCATCTACCACCCAGTGCTTGCTTATATGCAGATGCCTGCTGGTCTTATATAACTGAACCACTAGTTCTGGAAGTTTGGAATTTTTCATCTGACCAAAGCATTTCTTGGCTGCATCCCCTTCTATTTTCACATCTTCAGTTTCAACACCTATACAGATTGTTCTGCATTATCCATTTCCTTCATAAATGAAAAGGAACAACTACAGCTTATTTACAGAATGAACTGTCAGCAGATTTGGCAGCTATGTGGAAACATACACAGCAAAGAAGTATTACTCAGTTTCTTAGTTTTACATCCTGATCCTCATGACTCTACCCTTTCCCCACAATACAAATGATATAACACTTAATTTTTATTAAAAACTATTGCTGACCCAGCAACACACACCGCTTCAGGCAACAGCACACCAGGTTGTTTCTTCCAATTACAATTATAGGTTAACTGCAGCAGTAGGAAAAACTGTGGGACAGTACCTCCTCTTGAACAGACATGATGCATCTGACGACCGTGCCAGCATTTTCTTGCGTTAAACTAATACCTTAGTGACAGACAAAAGCTGGGAGCTGTTTTCTTTCACAGGTAGCTTTTTCAAGCTGTTGTGAAATTCAAAGCTGCTGGAATTGTGGCATGCCACTCAAAGTCTACATGCAAGCCATCTTTGGCCATTCCAATAGGCTGCTCTCTTGTACATTGAGTAATCAAATATTAATAGTATTGGTGACGACTTCTTGAGGTTTAACTCCAACAGCTAGGATTTTCTCATGTGAAGTGCACACATGCACACACGCCTGCCACAATCCACGGAAGTTAATATAAAAATCCTAGTGAAGACTCACTTCATAAAGAAACACATTATACACAAATGCAAATCAGTTTGTTTCATTTGTGTCAGAGCAAGAGCTCAGGATCGAAGGGGAACTTGGATGGCAGACACTCAAGAGTCAGTCACTTCAATGGAATTTTTAAATGACAAAGAAAATCCAATACCATCCTATTTGGTGGGAACACTATCCTGTATCAACTTCTTTTAGAGCTTGCTTAAGTTTTTCTTACGCTGAATCTCACTTTAGAAGGAATTTTAAAGGACTAGTAAAATCATACCCAGGAAGGTAAATTAACTGCAGTTTACCATATGGAGTATTACTCATTTCTCCTTTTACCACTAGAAAACATGAACATAAGGAAGAGATTTGAGAGGCAGTGAGTTTTCATATGAAACCCAGAAGTGAAAATCCCACCTTCTCCCCCCTCCCCCCCTTTCTTTCCTTGCTGGAAAGGAAGCAAGAGAATCTTGCAAAAGCAGATTTTAGGTTACATTTCAAGACTATAAAACAGAAGTTTTGTCTAAAAAAAAAGAAAAAAAAAAGAAAACAGAAAAAAAAGGTTTTTACACTTCCCACCTTATAAGGTGGTTCCAAAATCCAGAATCAGCAATTTCAGAGATACTCCAGATCTATAAAGTAACTACTCTATGCAGAATTTTTACAGATCTCCAGCTACTCAATACAGATCTACATGTTACATACCTTCTGACATCAAATTTTTTCACAATG
The DNA here is from genome assembly GCA_025448015.1 of Bolborhynchus lineola. NCBI lineage: Eukaryota > Metazoa > Chordata > Aves > Psittaciformes > Psittacidae > Bolborhynchus > Bolborhynchus lineola. The sequence continues at coordinate 8,104 of JAOEHX010063352.1, read as the reverse complement.
GTTTTCTTCTGACATCCACAATTTCTTAGCATTCTTTGTATGTATCCAGCCTCTATATAGGTGTGCCCCCTCTCCCAGCTACAAGGGATGGAGGTTTGAAATGTATTTACAGCCAGCAGGTTTATAGTAGCACAATACCTTACCACTGTTACAAAGGAAAAGAAACTCACTACAACTAGATATTGCACTAAAAAGACCTCATGTCCCCCCTTCACAGAAGAGAGCGTTTTTCATCGTTTGCTTTAAATTCAAGATTCCTGATGCCCACTAAAGATTCAGGCATACTGCAGGTCACAGAGCAGGTATCACAGACCAGCTCTAACTCCTTATTAGCCTTTTACTGTGTACGCCTGCTCTGACCAACACAGTAATGAAATCCCTAAAACAGGTTGCTGTCTAGAGCTGCATGCACAATAATGTCAATGATGGACTTGACAATTAAAAAGTAATTTGTAACCATAACCTTTGAAGCTATTTATGAATATTATTAATCCTCCTTCTATCTCATTTGAGTCTCACAAAGCAAAGGAAGCGTAGAGGGGAAGGAGACAATTCACCAGCAAATTTCTCACTCCACATGAAAAATGGGCACAAAAGTAAATCTTGCATGTTGAAAACAGAACGTCATGTGAATAACTCTTCTATTCAGTCTCAAAGTATGGAGTTAGGTTGAATTATTGCCTTAGGTTGCGAAGCTTCCAGATGTCCCCTGATAGCAGGGTGTGCTAATACTCAGATTGCTCCTGTTCCCTGGATGTCGGTCAGGGCAGGGAGTCTGAAAATGCTCTGCCAATGACAAGTCAGCAAAAAAACTTGCCATGTGCTCCTCCTGCTTCATGCCCTTTCCCTGATGAAAGCCAAGGCAAAACCATCCAAATCAAACAATTCAACCTATTTAATGCATTTTAAAAGAACAGAAAATGCACAAGGCAAAATACATACTGGTAGATCAACTTCAGATAAAATTTATTTTTTCTTCTATTTGGATAGTTCCAACACTGAAAATGATTTGCACTGCTACATAACTAAGTTTTTCATGATTTAATACTGAAGTAGAAGTTTGATCCCAAAGATTGTATTTAATAGATGCAAACACTATCTTCACACAGTGTTTTCAGTATTTTGCAAGAAAAGAACATTCTAGAAGATGAAAACAAGTCAATGTATGAGGCAACTAAAATAAAATGTTATGTTCAAGCAATAAATTCAACAGCTTCACCAAAAGCATGTGTGAACAAGTGGTAATGCCTTGCCATGAATGTTGTTCTTACTTTTCCTCATAAGGTAGAAGGTATTTTGAGGTAAAGAATTTGTTCAATGATGACTGCTCTAAACTATTTCACTGCTCAGGTGCAAGAAATTCACCCCCTTCCTCTCGCTACTCTCAAAAATATCACACTTTTAAGGTTTTGAAAATTTCTGGCAGAATAACTTTCAGCCTTCATGAAAGAAATCTGTTTCTAAAGCCAGATAAAGGGGAAATAAAGGTCACACAACATTCACAGTTTGTGTTCCTTGAGGAATCATGTTATTTAGACAAAATAGGAGTTTCAATACCAGAAAAACATATTTAACCCCTCTCCCTGCTCTCCCTACCCAATAAAATAGGAAGACTGTTGAAACTGATACAACTCAGTTTAGAAGCAAAGCCGTAAGTTTCTTTCAATCACTTGGCTTGGTGACATGTATCTTTAAATACATCGATATATTCCTCTTTTAACCTATATTAAGTAGCCATACATTTCAATCAATATATACTTTAAGGTTTAATGAACACTTTTTATATTTAAACTGAATCTTTTTTGCCTTACAAAACAAAACTAACAAAAAAGTAAAATTTACCCAAATTCAACATTAAACTTTATTTGGAAACTATGACATTGAAAACTGCTGTATTTGTGGCAACATCATAATTTAAAAAGCACTTCCCACAGCTCATTGCTTTTAGGTCTGGGTTGGAAGCCAACCACCTACATGAAGAGTCAGAGCTACAAAGTAATTTTTATGGTAATAGTAACCTGCCAAATCACATAAATCATAAATATTATATCAATTCTGCATCTGCAGTATATCATCACCACACTACTGTACCATAAAAATTGCCAGTTGATGCATTAATGAAATTATCCTAAGCACAGGCTTCTGAAAGTAACATATTACATCCATAGAGCTACCTACAGCTCTGATTCAGATCATCTAAATTCAGTCTGGAAATGATTTCCTGCTGGAAATCCGTACCCAACTTTTATCAAGACGAGTTTCTTTACTCCCCAGAATCTTCAGACAAGTAAGATATTTCTGCATATATTTATCCATCCAGACTTGTCACCCCTAAAGAAAACACCAAAAGAAACCAAAACCAAAGTGACACAGCAAAACCCTGTGTTTCTCTTTCAAGCTACCTCTGTGCAGATAGGTATGCTGTAATTTTCTTATTATAATATGCAAGATTATCAGCATATTAATATAGAAACCCTTTCAAAATGGGAATCTGCCACGGTTTCTGAATGACATAGTATTGCAGCACTTTTACAATTAGACCTTTAAGAAATAGGGAGAAGGAAAGAAAGCATATATTTTATGTTTCTTCTGTGATGAGAAAACAGTTACCATGAAGTGAAAACTAAAGTGTACTGCAGTTATTTAAAACTTAAGCTACAACCAGATACGGTGGTTTGGATTGTACTATTTTTCTAAATAATTTTTATGTTGACAGATGCTGTAGCTCAATATATGACATTCATAAAGAAACAGACATACAGCTTGACAGAAGATATGCATAGAGATACGTACAGTGACTGGAAATGCATCTGTTTTGACACCTGGTACCTCCCTACTTGCATATAAAACTCCAAAAATAACATCTGAAACATGGTCATCTATTAACACTGCTGTATGAGGTTTCTGCTAAAATAAGGTGACTTACAAGTGTCTATCTGGAGAGTACTTCACGTTCAGTGTTGCAACCTAATAACAAAAAAAATAAATCTCTGATTCCTGCCACATTCAATTTTTTAGACATGTGGTCTAGCAGACAAGCATGTCTAAATAAAAATCTTGGAAGTTATACACAGTTACATTAGCACATCAGTAATCATTTGATTTCTACCTGAAATTAACCTTTTATTTAAAATCTTAACTGGAATGCTATGAGTGTTGTGTGCTACTCTCCATATATTGTGAATTACTGAATACTGGATTTAAAAAAAAAAAAAAAAGAAAGAAGTGTTTTTCCAAAGGAGGAAATGCTTTCTGTCTCAAGAAAAACAGTAAAATGTGTAAGAATTACTCACCAGCCTCCAGGAAAATTCATTCTTTATCAAAATCTTGACACACATACAACAAAAACCACATAAGAATGTGAGGTACAACCTTTTTCTGTTGGAAGCTGCTCCCCAGTGAGTACTGCACAACCGTGACCCAGAGAAAAAGCAACTTAGCTGTCAGCATTGCTAGCCTCTGAGAAAGCTGATACCAGAGTGATGTCACATACTTCTGAAATGTTACTGCAGCTCCAAATTGTCAACTCCCTTGTACCAATAAAATCTCTACCTCAAGATGATGGAAGATAAAACATTTAACAACAGGATTAAGTTCCAACAGGAGCTAATAGTAAAGATTTTTAAGAGCATATCATGTGGTTGGACAAAACAGGAGTCAGTACAAGTGAAAAAGAACAGATGCTGTGTTATCTAAATATGCTCTTCTAATTCACTTTCAACCTGCAGAGTTTTCATTTATTGCAGCAATATTCATAAAGCACTTCCTGAGCTAGAGAGAAAGCGCAAAGACCAGTGTCACAGCACTGGGCATCTCTCTGCAATGCTCCAGGTAATCCAGCTCTGGAGATCTCAACTTCACCTGGTAGCCCTCGGCTGGACCACTTTTCTCACTCTCTTGACCTTCGTCTGTGCCAATATTTGTCTGACTATCCTTTCTTTCATCCTGCATACCTTTTCCCAGGCACAGGAGGTGCCTGGAAATACAACAGACTCCAAGCTAAGATCCTCAGAAAGCACTCGCCTTATTCCATTGGGAAACAATATATTAGGAAACTGGAAATTTTTACACAGGAAAGAAAAACAATGATCTAACATTCTACTTTAAAAGTATAAAGCAAAACCAGAGAAGAACAGCATGAATAAATTATGTGGTATGTAAAAACTGCTTTTGCACAAGTAGTAACTAGAACTGCAGCTGCAGGAATGGCTTCTATAAATCCCCGAATTCAGAGTATGAGCAGCAAGCTATAATATTAAAATCATAAGCATCAAAGATTATCTTCACAGATATTTTCAAATTAACATCACACATCTTTAAATATGACAGCCCACAGATTTTCAACAGTCCAGAAGCAGTACACTAATTTAGAGTTGGTTAGTAATCAACAGGGGCACTGTGTGGGAAAGTACTGCCTTCAGTCAACTAGACTGCTGGCGACAAAGCCAACGGCATCATTAGACACATGAGCTATATTTGATAAAGTATGAGAAATAGACAGATTTCATATAGAAAAAATTGGATAAGCAAGAGGAAGGAGCAACAATTGTGGAACAAAATTCAGGAGTACAAATGTAAGGTGATAGCTCTAAAATAAATCCCTTAAAAAATAGACAAGAATGTGAATGGCATCTATAGGTATGCAAATGCTTCTAACCTGGCATCTCTACCTCTGTGTCCTGTGGCTGCTTCTATGGTCTGCACTTCCCACTGACTGATTTTTTTTTTGCCCCTTTTCTAAGGGGTCCATAACCTGAGAAAGGCTGAAAGGAAGTAGAATCAGAATATGATTAAGTAATGTACCCATGCCGTTTAATTATACCTATTAAACTACAGGAAATAAACCTAAAACAACCTCACCAATATGACCATTCACTCAAAGATTACAAGAATAAGCTTCACCTTGCAAAGTAGTATGATGTACGACAAAACTACACTACATAAAGGTGATTCTAAGCTGTATAAGTAATACACTAGGAAAGGTAAATAACACTGGAAGCTAGAACAGATAAAAGGAGTTCCAGATATGTGAATTGGAAATAAAAGAGCCTTAAAATAAGGATGGTCTTGTTAATTGGTGAGATCATGTAACTTTTCTGTGTTCGAAACAGGTTGGTTTTCAGAATATGCAAGTGCTAACCCTTAATGCAAGTGACCTATTTTGAAACAGTTTAACTTGCCACACTTAGAATGGCAATATCTGGCAGGCAAACCTGAGCAGAGGTGTTTCAGAAAAGTATGGAATATAAGACTCAAAGCCAAAAATTAATGCAGAAATCAGACAAAAAATTGAAGAGTTTTACCATCAGTCATGCATTAAGTGGTCAATACTACAGACTATGCTTCCCTTTCTCATTTGCATGTTTCATGTACAAAATTGATCCACTGCTTGAAATAAAGTTGGCAATCTCTTCCTCTTTGTTAGCATACGATAAGCTTTGTAGAAGTAATTAGTCTCCTGTTAGATCCACAGCATGAATGACTCCCTTTGTATGAGCTGTGCCATTTCCAGAAGCATCCAAGTTTCATTAATTGCTTCCAGCCCTGATTTCAGAGTTAATATTTGAGAAAGCATTACCACATGATTCTGTGAACACAAAGAGAAACAGGACCAAGGCAGCTGAAAGACAGAACTATCAGGTTTGAGACAGGTCAGCTTACCATCAGTTAAGGGCTAATTTTGAATGAGAGAAAAACTTAGTATTAAATTATACCAACTTTCTGCAATTTTCCATTTTTTTTTATTCCTGTAAAAAAAAAAAAAAAATCAAAACAGTTACTTCACAGCAAAAAGCTAAACCCCCATTTCTGAACAGACTGCAAACTGAGATAGCCCCCAGTGCTAAAGCATTAATTTTGAACAGTTTAATATTTAAAAATGTAAAATAGCTGAGAATAATCCTGAAAATCTCAATCGGAGCAGGACAGTCACAGTTTGTCACTGTTGAGCACACCATCCTAGAGAGTTAGGCACTGTTCCAGAAAACCTAATTTGCTACTTTTAAGTAAGAAGAAAAATGATTTTGTTTTTCAGTCAAGCCAATTGAAAGGCAAAACAACGTAACTGAATCAAAGGAGCAGGGGAAAATAAATGTGCTGTGGGCAGATGTGTAATGATGACCACATGGCAACATTACCTATATTTTCCACAGAATTTAGGGTTTTCTGCTCATGTTATTACTGAGATCTCCAAACATCTGGTTCAGGGAATGCACTTCTGATGAATCCAACAGGCTGTCTTATGGACAGTATCAGGATAAATGCCATGCTATATATAAACCTTAGGTCAAAAAGGTTTTTCATGTACATGAGACTCATACAAAAATGTGAAGTTGGACAAGACCTGTGGTGGTCATCAAGTTCAACCCTACACTCAGAGATAAATTCAATACCAGATCAGGGTGTATCCCTTGGATGATTCCACAGCCTCTCTGTGCTCAACAGGTTTGTATTTTGTTTTGGTTTTTAATTATTCTTTTTATTTTAACCTGTTACAATATACTTTTTCACAATTTATGACCACTGCCTCTTGCCCTTTCTTTATGCACTTCTGAAAAGATCTGTCTCTGCTATAAATCCCATGTAGGTAATGAAAGATTGCAGTTATGCTACTGCTTTTGCCATTTCTCCAGGATAAACACACCGTTCCCTTTCAGTTTCTTCTTGTATGTCATATGCCCTGGCTCTGTAACCATTCTAGTGCTGGACTCACTCATGTTTGTCTGTCTTCCGTACTGATGTGACCAAAACTGGACACATTATCCAGAAATAGTCTCAAAAGTGATGGATTGGGGGGAATAACTGCCACAATTGCTAAGACAGCTCAGTACGTGGTTAGCCTTCACCACCATAACAGCATAACACTGACCTTCAGCTTCCTGTCCACTAGGACCTGTCGGCCATTTTCCAAGATGCTGCTCTTCCACCTGCACATTCATCTCTGCTGAACCTCACCGTGTTCCGGTCTGCTCTCTCCTCCAATTTGCTGAGGTCCCTGGGAATGACCATCCTGCCCTCTGGCATACCGATCCTTCCTCCCAAGGCTGGTGTTAGCCAGGAGCTTGCTGACTGCGCATTCTGCCACACTGCCCAACTTGCTGATGAGTGTTAAAATAGTTTCACTCCAGCATCAACTTCAAGAAACACTTCCTGTAAACAGCCATGGTTTAAAACTTCCAACTATTGATTGCTACTCTGTAAGCCTGATGATGCAACTGCTTTTTCACCCACCTTGAAGTCCATGCATCCAAACAATACCCCCTAATTTGGATACAAGGATACTACACCAAAATACAACAAAAGCCTTGCTAAAGCTAAATGGCTTCCACTGCTTCTCCCCTCACTTGAAGAGGCAGTGATTGTATAAAATAGTCAGGTTAGTCAAGTAAGATTTTTCCTGGATACACCTGTGCTGGCTGTCTCAAATTACATTCTAGTCCTAGAAGCAGTTTCTATGAGATTTTGCTCCATAATATTCTCTAGGGAAGAGGAAAAGGTAACCAGTGTTTAGTTCCCAAGATTTTTTTCCCTGTTTTTCTTTTGAAAATGGTAATGTTTATCTTTTTCCAGTCATCAAGGTTATCCTTGACAATAACCATATCGGTACAATCAGTTATATTCCTAGAAGAATACAAAACTGTTTCAAACAGCAGTCACAAAATAACTTAGAACCAAATGCCATATTAAGAAAAAAATGTGAGGCGGAAGGGCCTTGAGGAAGCTTGTATCTGTCAAAACAAGAAAGGTGAACAACAAAAGACCCCACAGGAAAGACATCACTGGTCTTGGCTGCAAGCAAACTCAGGTTGCTGGTATACTCCAAGACCTACTTGCTGACTTCTACTACTTCTGCTATACCCACAAAATTGCTGTAAATCTATGACTGAAAGCACTGATGTGTTGCTCTAGCATTTTGTTAAGCCTGCTCTGCTTAGTTATAGCTCTATACACCATGGACAAAAATATTAATGATTTTTGAAGTGGAAATTTTGACTGCTTGCTGTTGGCAGCACAGATAGAACAAGTTTTTCCAAAGGGAAAGCCCAACCTTGGCTGGCAACTGCAATGTTTTGCTCTGCCCCAACATCAAACAGGTTAAAGATAC
>JAOEHX010063349.1:0-17939 GCA_025448015.1 Bolborhynchus lineola | reverse complement strand
GGGTATTGATACACATCCCAGTCTGCTCTGATATGGAATGAAAACTGGGAATTCTAACAGCTGCTCCCAGGGGCAGATTGGCTTCACATCTTCATGACAATACAGTTTTGCATAAGTTCTATTAAGATGTGTTGTTTGGATCCTTTGACAGACATTTAGTAAAATAAAAAATAATGACCATGGATCTTATGTTTTTCTCTGCAAAACTCAACTGTTGCAGAACAGCATGGCTTCACTAAGGGCAAATTGTGCCTGACAAATTTGGTAGCCTCCTATGATGGGGCCATGTCTTCAGTGGATAAGGGAAGAGTGACTGATGTCGTCTACCTGGATTTGTGCAAGGCATTTGATACTGTTGTGTATGACATCCTTGTCTCTAAACTGGAGAGACATGAATTTGATGGATGGATCACTTGCTGGATAAGAAATTCACTGGATCTTTACACTTGAGGACTTGTGATCAACAGCTCAATGTCTAAGTAGAGATCAGTCATGAGTGGTGTTCCTCAGGGCTTGGTTCTCAGACCAGTGCCATTTAACATCTTTGTCAGTGACATGAACAGTAGTATTGAGTGCACCCTCAGCAAGATTGCGGATGACACCAAGCTGTGTGGTGCAGTTAATGTGGTTGAGGAAACATGCCATCAGAGCATTTTTTACAGTGCATTTACAGGCTTGAGAAGAGAGGCCATGCAAACCTCATGAAATTCAACAAAGTGAAGTGGTCCTGCACTTGTGTGGGGAAAATCCCAAATACAATTACAGGCTGAGTGGACAAAGGATTGACAACAGCCCTGAGAACACTTAGCTGATAGACAAGAAACATAACATCAGCTGGCAGTGTGCACTTGCAGGCCAGAAAGCCAACCATATATTGAGCTAAATCAAAAGGAGCATACCCAACAGGTAAAGGGAGATGATTCTTACTCCCTACTTGATCTCAAAAGACCCAATGCTGTACTGCATTCAGCTCTGGGCACTCTAACGCAGAAGGGATGTGGACCTATTGGCGTGAGCCCAGAGGACGGCCATGAAGATGATCAGAGGGCTGGAGCACCTCTGCCATGGAGACAGGCTGAGAGAGCTGGGATTGTTCAGCCTGGAGAACAGAAAGCTCCAGGGAGATCTTAGAGCAACCTTACAGTCCCTAATGGGAGTCTACATGAAAGCTGGAGAGGGGCTTTTTAGAAGGGCATGTAGGGATAGGGCAAGGGATAATATCTCTGAACTGACAGAGGGGAGATTTAGATTAGACGCTAGGGAAAAATTCTTTAATGTGAGGGTGGGGGAGGCACTGGCACAGGTTGTCCAGAGAAGCTGTGGGTGCCCCATCCCTGGCAGGCAGGCTAGACAGACTGGGGTTTTGAGCAACCTGGTCTAGTGGAAGGTGTCCATGCCTGTGACAGGGGGGTTGGAACTGTATGATCTTTAATGTCCCTTCCAATCCAAACCATTTTATGATTCTATGAATACATCAAGGACAAAAAATGATACGGTTGAGACAGACAAACAGCACATGACGTTCTTCTTTGATGATTAAGTAGAAGTTTCTGCTTTACTATTACAAACCCTTACTTATATACAGTTTCTAACATACATGTGTCTTTTAGCCATTAGTTTACAAAAGTTAGCAGCAGCACATTATTGGATGATGCTTTGCCTCATTACAAAAGTTGTTATCTTGCCAAGCTCTTGTTCTGCAGTTAATTACTCCCCTTGACTTGCTCACTCCTCTGGATGCTTTCTCATCCAGATGCTTTCTGCTTTCCCATCCATATATCTTCGGTGCCTCATTCTTTGTGCATAAGCTTTGATATCTTCAAGGCTAAGTTCTAATTTCATGCCCTCAGTCATGTAGTCCCCCACACAAAAGGAAGGGGAAATGCGACTGTGAAGGTGTGTATTGTGCAAGTGTGAAGAGGAGCAGCAGAAAGAATCTGCAGGATGTGAAAAATGCAAAATCTGGACTGGCTATTGACAGACAAAGTATCTTTAAACACACCTTCGCTGCTAAGTGTTTATATCATGTGGGAGTGAATATGTCTAGATGGAAGAATAACCAGAGAAAAGGGGTTCATTTAGCTTTATACATTCATTCTGTTCTTCACTTCTCATATTTTGAATTTCTAAACCAGAGAAACAAACTCCCACCCCCCAATCCTCCACTAGCTCACCAGAATGAAATTCACATCACAACTAGGAAGAGTATTTGCTTTGAAATGTAATTGAAATAAGGACAAAGCAAAATTACAGAACAGCAAAGCAAGCACCCACTACATTTTCTCCATGTGAAACTGTTCCAAAAACTCAGTGGTGCAAGATGCACATACTGTGCAAAATGTTAAATTATTCATTTTATTTGTATTTAATGGTTCAAAAAAACCCAAGCTAGTAAAACACACACAACGCTTAATGCACCTTTTTATTTTACTTTAGAAGGCACTCGTTCCAGCACCTTCTGTATGCAGGCAGAATTATTTACCTCTAGTTTTGTCTCCATCCAGCATTAGTGGAAAGGTGTAGAGTCTTCCATTCCCATGAGATACACATACTTTCACACACCCCCAAGCATGTTGCCTTCTATTGCTTGTGAAACAGACAATTCTTAAACAAAACACACATTAGCATGCCTCTTGCTTTCTTAGATTTTCATTGCTCCATTTAGTGTTTAGAACTTCATCCCACTCCTATTGAGGTGAATAATGAAACTCCCATTGATTTGAATTTGAATGATTCTCCATAGCATTAATTAGCATCTAACTGTTCAAGAAAGAAAATCAGAGCTACGTAGTGTTATCAGCTAAAGTTTTGCTTCTGGATCTGCGCTACGCTTTTATTAGATTGTAGAAATTACTGCTTACCATGAGATATCATCTCCTGCATGTGGTCATGCTGACATCTCTTTTGCATAGTCTTGAGTTTTGTCTTAGCCATAAGAAAGACAGGGATAAAAGGAAATTTAGAACATGTATCCCACTATAAAATTGTTCATGACCTGTGGTAGTTGTCAATTACTATTTAAACTTCTGAAGCAGAGGGAGAAGAGATGCAAGTCCATCCTCTGTTTGATAAGAAGTCTCACTGAATATGAAAGACTGAATAGCAGCTGCTTCAGAGATACTTAAATCAAGCACAACACTGCTCTGTGCATGTTTCTGAAGTTTCTGATAGGATAGAAATGCTAATACCACTTCCTGAGCTTCTACCAGCTGCACAAGTAACTGCCCTCCTCCCACTCCTAAACACCTCTGTGGCTCTGTGGCTGTCAGCACAGCACATTCCACAATCCATTGCTTCTCTTCTCATCGTTTCAGAGTCCTGTTATCATTTGTTTAATAACCTGCTCCACTAACCTTCACCATCTCCATGCTTTTCCATCCTTCACCCTTGAATGATTTTACAGGTTCCAATTCATCTGAAGATGATGGTGCCTGTGAAAAAGTAACCATTCAGAAAGAGGTAGCCTGGACACTAAACATTTTGCAGCAGGCATTCAATCTCATAGATGAACTGTCTGAAGTCTTTCAGAATAGTGAACAGCGACCTAAAGCTGGCCTCCAAAATCCAGTCCTGCTTCTCCATCCTTCCCTTCATATATACTATCCCATGTGTTTAAACTGTGTGTATTTCTGAAATCCCAGCATACGTCCATTCCTATAACAATTCCTGGAGGAAAAAAAAATATTTCAAAGGAACAGAACTTTGACAGATCATGAAGTATGGTTTGTGTATGTTAATAAATATTTGCTTATAAGTGTAAGTAGACCTTGCATTATGCAATTTATTTGTTTAAAACAACTGTAGCTAAAATTTATTTCTGCTCCCACTTTCTGAGAAAAATACATTTGAAGCTCAACAATTTTCCTATCCTCCCACCTGCTCAAGGTGTACTTAAGTAAATTTCATCAGCTTTGCTCTGAAGTAAAGTATTTCATTTAGGCTAAGTGCATATTTTAAAATTCTTCGTTGCTGATGCATGGTTTAAGTGTCAGTGACTTTTCTACTGCCTGTGCCCAGCACTCCTCGTCTTTCTGGTTTTGGTCTGTAAGAGCCAATGGAATTGTGATGATTTACAAATAACTTGAGAGCTGGAGCACCATTTCAGGCTATTTTGAATGAAGAAACAAAAGAGCAAAAATGAAGTATCAGCTGTTTCTTGCTCAAATTAAAAAAAAAAAATAAATAAGTAGTGAGTTTTGGGCAAGGATTTGAATTTTTAACTGTAGGACACATTCATGGCCATTTTTTTCAGTGTAACGCAGGTATGCTTTTATTGAAATATTTTTTCTTCCATAGGTCATTATCTCCACAGGATATAGCCTTTCTTTCTTTTGAATATAGAAAATCCTTGGTCCCCAGTATTCACTGCAGACTAGATTGTTTTCTCTTTTGGTATTTTTAAGAACAACTTGTGGAATGGCTTAACTGTTCACCTTCACAGATGGTGAAAAAGAAAACCCAATCATATGCACTTCTCAATTCATATTATTCTTTCTCTTTAATACTATGTTCAGAGTAAATACGTTGCTGGGTTTGGAACCAAAAGGAGGTACCAAAAAAAATCTCTTTACCTGCTTAGCCCCTCAATATAGCATTTTCAGTATATGTTTCTGAAGGACGAACAAATTTAAACTTTTTTTTTTAATCCCAAAAGATTTTATGTAATATTTAATAGGATTTCAAAAGCAGAGATTTCTCTCCTTCTTTTCAACTCAGAACATCACTTTGGATCACCTTTGACTGAATTTTAGTAGGTGAGAAACACAGTGATGCCAATACTGCTTGCAAGTCGCAGATATACTGAGACATAAACAACCTCATTGAATGACTGTGAATTTCTGAGACAAATTGCTTCTACTCTTTGTCATTTGGACAGGATATATGTAAGTTCTTGTCACCAATATAACCATAGATTTTTTCCAAAGGAAATTAACATTTTTTATTCCTCATTCTCATAATGACTGTGTTCTACTTCTCTAAATCCTGCTTCCCATTGCAACCAAACCCTCTCCAGATAAAAATGGAAGGAAATTTCAAGTAACAATGATACATTATTGATTAAGGTACTGTGAGCAGACATATCGTTTTTTGCTATCTCTACTGGAAAAATTCCTCTTGAAGCATTTGACCCTGGATATTATTTTCCAGATTGGGATTCAGATAATAGGCTTATTTAATCTTATAGACTTGGAGAAAATAAACATAAGAGGAAGGAGAACAAAAGACTTAAAACTTCATTTCATGTAAGAAATAACACTAATGTAAAAGCTCATCAATTCCTGACTGTTTCTACATTGCATTCATGCATTGAAAACCCCTTTGAGGGAAGGATTTTTCACAGATGCCTCAGCTGTACTCTTATTATGCAAATGTATGTCGGCATAAAGTTGCTTAAGTGTCTGAGAACTCCATTGTCCTGGTGATTTCCACAGCACTATCATAGATCCTATCCTTCCATACCAACAACAGTATGTATCTATTGTGGGAGGGTTTGCAGCATACTGAAGCAGAAGAGCAGAATTTGACCCTTAAAGTATCAGAGAGATTGACATATGTTTTCTCCATCCATTTGGCTAGTCTACAATAAAATGCCTAGTGCTCCATCAGAATTTCTAATTCATTGGCCAGTAAACAGCTTGTTGATAATATCATATTCTAGCCATCTGATGTTTTGAACAATCCAGTAGCAATCTGCAGTGACGCTGTTTACACTGTTTCCTGCAGTAGGCATGGATCCAGCTTCTACCACCACCAAGAACAAAGCAGCAGATCTGTCATAACCTGTAGAAGGTTTTGCAAGTAACTTTAAGGTTTTCAGAGGCAGTTTGGCTGCTAACACAGGATTTAAACATTGAAATCTTTTTTATGTTCTTTGCTTCATGCATCATATAATCTTATAAATGCTGGAAAAAGTTGTACAGAGCAACTTTTCATAAAAGATAAGTATTTAAAAGATATCAGATTTGACTGCCTGAAAAGACAGAGAAGCTAGTTCTTTCAGGGAATACTGGGACCTCCTGTTAGTCATGTTCAGTGACCTCAGGATGATCTAGGCCATGTAATGCAGTCTGTCAAACCAGGTCCATGACTATTCAGACTGCCTATTATTTCCCCTTGTGTCTATTCTAAGGAATTAAGATCACAGGAAAGCTTGGTCTACGTGTGTTTGTTTACGCATATATATACAACTAATATATGGGCAGGGTAGAGAGCCCTAAGTATTTTATAGTACCCTCAGATCAAGCAATGTAAATGTAAGTATTACTAGCAAAGACCAGATTGCAAATGAAGCTTACATACCAGAGGTCTGAGCACCGGAGCACCCCAAATCCCGAGACTCATTCTGCAATACCTGGAACAGTATGAGATGAGCAAAACTAGACTGCTCAAAGTCTGGTGGAACAAAATTAGGAACAAGTTCCTGTACATATCTAGGGAATACTTAAGGTTAGGTTTTTGCCAGACCAGAGTTTGGAAGCTAAATATTTTCATAGCTGAGGCCAGTGGCCCCTTTTGTTTTATGCTCTGTCAAGTCAAAAACATTTAAATATTGTATGCAAAGAGGGACATGCAAGTATTACCATTGACAGATGTCTTAGGGGAAGTCAGGTCTCTCCCAGGGTCAGAAACATTCCTCAGCCCTCTATGAATGCTTAGTACATTGGACTAAGGCAGTTCACATAGAGAAAAGCTGATGGTGTGAGCACCAATGGGCTGAATTTTGAGGCTGATGAACATACCAAGATGGAGATGAGTTCAGAACAGAACATGAAGCTTCTGGGGAGCAGTCAATTGCTTTCTAAGCACTGTCTAAATTCAGACAATTCCATTACTATACAACAGCAGAGCAGGGATTGAGAGGATCTACATTTTGCACTTCTATGTCCATTTCAAATCCCCATTTCCATTTTAACAGTGAACATACATTTTCTTTAATAGAAGTGTATATTCTGCATGTAATCATAAGGCCTAATAAAAATTTGAGTAGTGTTGTTATCAGTCATATTCCAGTGACTTTAATGGATTTATCTGGCCTTATTATAACTCTGGAAAAGAGACTTCCCAGTGGCTGATAGTCTAATATTTCACTAGAGTATATGTATGGTAAGAAACAAAAAGACAAGAGTTATTCAGTACCTCTATTGCTATACAGAATATTTTAAAATATACTTAGCTAATTCTGTTTCTTGAATATCCCTCTGAATTCTTACAAGCAAGCATAAGATCCCAGTGTTGCTAGGTTTGAGTTTTTGAGAGTAAAGATAAAAAGAGCTTTTTATCTGACTCTTGGCTAGAAAGAAATTTAAAGCCTTCCATAAATTTTAAAAATAATTTCATGTAAGACTCTTGTACAAAACCATCACCATGATGTATTTCAATGTGTTAACCTTGTGTATTCCTTACTCACACATTTTCCTAATAAAATACAAGGAAAAAAAAAAAAAACTTTAGGATTCTACTTAAATTCTTCTTTGAAGAGATTGTTTTATTGGTTAATATTCTGTCATTTATAAGGCCTAAGAACTAACTCTTTCCCATTCACACTTGCTGTTTTATAAACACTGGTCTGAAATTGATTTCTACATTTAATCTCCAGTTAAGCTTTTTTATTCTTTGGCAGCATATAAGATATATATTCTGGGTCTCCCAACATAAGTAGGACATAGACCTGTTAGAGCAAGTCCAGAGGAGGATCACAAAGATGATCAGACGTCTGGTGCACCTCTCCTTTGAAGGCAGGCTGAGAGAGATAGGATTGTTCAGCCTGGAGAACAGAAAGCTCCAGAGAGACATTAGAACAGCTTCCAGTACTTAAAGGGGGCCTACATGAAAGCTGGAGAGGAGTTTTTTACAAGGGCCTGTAGTGACAGGAAAAGTGAGAATGGCTTTAAGCTGACAGAGCATAGATGTAGATTCGACATTAGGAAGAGATTCTTTACTGTGAGGGTGGTGAGGTGCTGGCACAGGTTGCCCAGAGAAGGTGTGGATACCCCACCCTGGCAGTGCTCAAGGCCAGGCAGGACAGGGTTTTGAGCAACCTGGTCTACTGGAAGGTGTCCCTACCCATGGCAGAGGAGGTAGAACTGTATGATCTTTAAGGCCTTTTCCAACCCAAACTATTCTATCTATGATTTTGTATTTTTCTGATTCTATGATATACCAATTCCTTTTTCTTTTTTTAAATCCTTTTTGCAAATTCTTCAGCTCAGCTGTTCCATATAGTCTGCCAGCATTTTTAGATGGTTGCTTTCATTATTTTTTAATGTGTGTTGGTTTCAGCAAATATTGTAACTACAACTGTTGCTTATTATAGGTCTCTTTTTTCCCTATAGTCAGTCAACTGGCAACATTCCAACCCCTTTTTAATTTCCTATGACTAGAAAACTATGCATGCAAGGTCTGCTCATTCTTTCAGATGTTTAACATCATTACTATTTAATATGCTCCTTCAAGAAATGTTGCCACAGCATTTTCTGACAGCTTTGCAGTTCTGCTACTTCATTAAATACAACTGTAATTATGTTAAGAAAAATACATACTTTGTACAGAGACCTTAAGAACCTTCTGAATTTCATTTGCTACTTCCCACTCTGTCCAACAATATTATAGGAGACTAGGTTGTTACAAATTAGTTATCTTTGAATTTTCTGACAACAACAGCATCTGAGACCTCATATAGCTCTCAGGATTTCCTAGAAAGTAATATTTGTATGTCTAGGCAAGAGATGTGTACAATGAAGTATAAACTGAACGGACTATAGAAGAAATTGATTCAGCACCTTTGGTTCTTTTTTACTTCTTTAGTTTCAGAAATGGAGGGATGAACAGATTTCAGAAGTCATTGAAACCTTGTCTCAATCATTTAAGCAATCAAAATTTAGCTAATGATTCCAATTCTATCTAGAAATCTTAAATCTGATAGACTTCTCACAGGGCCTGTGAGCTTTCAGGCTTTGTGGTTTTTGTCTACCCATGTTAGCATGTGCAATAAATATCAGCGATGCATCAACGAAATCTAAATCTTGATATGTCCTTAACTCTTGTGATAAATATCTGTACCTTTATTTACTATCCTATTTTCTACCTCTTCCTCAGCTCCCTCTTATTTCTTTCTTCTGCTTCTCCCTCCTTATTTGGGACTAAAAATAAGAGACTTCAGAAACACTGAACCTTAGTTTTCCAGCTGTACCTTTTCATGTTACAAAGAAGAAAATGGTGTCTCTTAGTCAGAGACATTTAAAGGCAAGGTGACCAAGAGAGTAGGGATAGTGTTTTTAAGGGTGTGTCAGTGAAGAGGGTCTTGCAGACTGATGAAACTGAAGAAGGTCCAGCTTCAGGTCATAGAAATGCAGAACCACAAGAAGAATTTGAGTTGTTTCGTTTTAAGCACTTGTCAGCCATAGATAAGCTGGGATCTTCTCATGAAGATGTTGTAATGCTGTCTGCTAATTCAGTATCACTGTGTAGCTGAAAGACTGTGGTTCAGTTATAAACCCTGGCCATGGAAAAAATTTCACCATATAGTGAAGATTAACCACATGGGAAAAGGATATTTCTAAGGGAAGAGAAGCAATCTGAGACTGAACTGCCACAGGCACTAGGGCCTCCTTAAATCTGATAAAATACTATTTCCAATGCAAGATCTTGTTTTTTCTGTCATAAATATAATTAATGCATGTAAGACAGAGCAGCGTATCTTACCAAATGTATTTTTATCCCTCTTGTTCAGTTCCTTCTTCTGAGGAGACAGGAGGGATGGGGGCAGGGGGAAGGGGCAGAGAGAGAATGGCAATGTTGTTTGATGCACTCCTTGAAGTTATTCAAGCTGTTATTTTGAGGGCTATAAATGATCTTATTCAGGAACTGAAAGTAGTTTTTTGGTAAACTTCTGTACCACAAACCTGGATATCTAACCTAGTCACTTGCATTCATTAAAATGAAAAATGAGTATTAATTGACTATTACATTTCAAGATAGGTTCTTTTCATCTATATAATTGCACAATATTTATAGATTTGAATTCCATTAGCTGCAGCCTGCAATCTGATGTAAGAAGTGGGCCATTTTGCATCAGGTAGCATCAGCCAAGTCATCACCTGTAACCTGCTGTCATAGTTATGCCATTATGCAAATTAACACAACATTCCATGAATTTAAAATAAAAAAATCCTCATGTCAGAAAAAAGCATTCATTCTGCATTTCCATCAGATATTTGTCAGACATGTATCTACTGGAAGCAATTATTTGAATTATGCATGATTATTTCAATTATTTAATACCTACACATTTGCAATAAAACAATTAAGTTCTATCTATATAAAAGAAACCTTTTCAAACTTAACATGAAGATACAGAATAAGTAGATATTCACACACTGAGACTATGCCATTATTTATTTGTATTTCCCACATTCAGTTCACTAAACACTATCCCATTTGCATTGAAAACAGAATTTCTTACAAACATTCCTTTCAGCTATACTCTTTAGTTTTTAAAATTTGTTTTCATCTATGAAATTACCATCAAATTTGTTTACTTCAAAACGGGAATTATATAAATTAAATTCCTAATGAGATCTACCTTAAAAGAATATTAAGGTTGAAAAGTCAAGTGTTAGATGAAGAATTACCAAAATTAAGGATGTCTATGCAACTCACATGCACATACATCTTCTTCTGAATCTGTGGTATTTCTAAATGCAAGATCATCTAAAATCATCTCAAATCCATGCCCTGTTCAATGGTTGGGAATAGTGATTCTTATAATGAAGTAATTATAGTTACGTCTACGTAATATTGCAATTTAAATTCCATATTAAAAATGCAGTGCTTCTGTGTTTATCAACCACTGCTGCATCTGTCTTATAGTACTCTTCTTGCTCCTAATTAAAACAAAAAAACAAACCAAAAAGATCAATTAAATCATAAGCTTTAATATTTGATTTTGCTCTATCTGTAAGAACGGGTCAATGGGATGAGAAGCAACGCATGTAGACTCTTTGGCCAGACAGCTAATTTCTGTGGTAAGTCAGATAATAAGGTTCCATCTCCTTTTGTTCAGTGGCAATTGTTAAGCTTACATATAAAAGTTTAGGTGGACTGAGCAGCTGATCTTATTGTTTATAAATAAGAGTTATGTTATTAAAAAAAAACAGTTAATGTTTCTTTCTGAGAAACTTAATACCAGAACTTCAAGTGATCCACTCCAAGTACCACACCTATAACTTCTTGTGGATCAAGAATTAGGAGGATGAAAAATGTCTCTTTTAATTTCCTTCATATTCTTTATGATTTATTTTACTGCTGCATTTTCTTGTGTTTATCTTGTCACTGTTTTAATTTTCATTCAGATTTACATCAAATATGTAAAATGCAGTCCCAACACATTAAAAAGCACGTATATTACAATACTAAACATTCACTGTACATCAAAAAAAGCTCTAGCATTGCTCCCAAAAGAGTTTTTCTACCTAAAGGTAATGAGTTTTAATGTACGGTCTCCTTGTACCTTTCCTTTCTCTATGCATCAATCTGTTCCTGGCATCTGTCAAGCATGTAATAACAGGGAAATATTCTCTGGGGCTGCCAGTGAAATGACACCTTTCTCCTTTACTGGGATTGGAAAATAAGGCCCATATTTCCCTGAAACTCTCCAGGCAAAGTATGTCTGTCTTATAAAACCAGCACCATCTGCCCAGGCAGACTCTTGTGAGCCAATGACACATAAAAGATTCCATCTGATATTTAAGGTCAAAGATGTTACATTAGGTCATCAAACTTCCACTTAACTAGATGACTTACCTTGCACACCTGGAATTCAAATAAAATGGTTAAACAGAACAGTGACTAAGGTTGGTTAGCTTAGTATCTGTATTATCACTGTCAATTATTATAATCAAGGATACTAAGAAAGAACAATACAATCAAATCTTCAAGTAAAAGATGAAATGATAAGATGAGATGATAAAATACTTTGTCACTGAATCACTGCATGACAGATTACCTTATGGATTTACTATATGGATTTTAGCACTCTTTGGATATTTAGAAAAAAACATTGTATCTGTAGGCAGCATACAGACTTGTATTTACCCTGCAATTAATCATTACACAAGCAAGTCCTTAGAGGTTTTCATTTCCAAGTGAGCAAACATTTTGTGGTTTCCTGTAGGAAAAAGCTCAGAAACATTGAAAATTAAAAATATCACATACTCAGAACAAGAGATAAGTGAGTGGGACTCATTTCTTCAGTTCTGCAATCATAAAATGGGTGCAGTAAATCATTTCCCCATCTCTGTTAGTGTAAAGATGCTTATCCATATTTATTAGTTCTTCTACTAATTGTCCTTGGGGACTTCTTGAAGAATCATCCCTAACTCCAACAAGTTGAATAAAAATTTTGAGCAAAACAGAAGCTTCAATTCAACCAACAGACAATGTGAATTTGCTTCGGATATTCGTGTTTAACTTCAGGCTAACTATACATCAAGTGCCAAGGCATCACCTTTTATAAAAGATACCAGAATTTTTATCCAAACAATCTTCCTTCCTATTAGCATTATCACCCCCCCTTCAGGTATGATAGCTTCGAATTATTTCTCTTTAACTTCCTCTTCTTCTGGTACTTTCAGTCTTCTGTAATCACAGTTCTTCAATGTGATTAATCCTTATCCTTTAAAATTACTAACAAAACAATAATGTATATTGAGTGAGAGCTATACTCATTTTAAGAGGAAATCTTATGTTTAACTACTGCTTTTTACTGAACTTATGATAAAATTGTAACCAAAGAATAAATGAGGATGTAACACAGATCTATAGTAGCAAAGAAGATAACCATGTATTTAAGCAATATTGTCTTCAATAGGTTTGAAATGTACTGGCTAAATGTTTTCCTGAATAACGATGATTGATTGATACAGTTGGTGCCAGTGCGTCTGATTTTTATTAATGTTATAGCAATGGGTACATTGTTATCACTTTTTTTGAACGTGGTATAACCTAATTTCAGCAGGACTTTTGATGAGTAAAAACACTGTCTAAAAAGAGCTGATTATGTTTCTGTAATATGAATTCTTTCCTAGAAAAAACATAATTAGCCTAGATTTTTCTGAGCAACTCAAAGCCATTTGGGGATTTGGAATGTTTTCATACTAGATGTCTCTCTTACACCTTCATATAACATATAAATGTCCATTTTTGTTAGTATAAACATTTGAGCTCAAAATATATTCAAATTTTATTCAATAGCAAATGAACTAGAAGAGAAGGCCTAATTTGATGGAAGTCTAGAATGACTGCTTTGATCAGTCATTTGTAAAACATCAGCAAAATATCACTTCTGATCTGACTGCAAACTTTCAGTTTAGAGCATTCCAGGGCTTCCTTTCCCCAAAAATTATGACCAGAGGATACTTTTTTAACCAAGTGTACAGCAGTCTAGAAATATAAAGAAATAAGAACAGTTTAATGCCTGTGCAGTAAAACTTCTGCTATTCCATACAGAAGTAACTTCCATTGTATTTTTGAAGTTCCTTCTAGTCTTCCTTTGTGTTAATACTTTAAAAAAAAAAAAAAAATCCAGCATTCTTATGCATGATAGTAGCCAAGATTTGACTGAAAAATATTAAATCTGAATTGCTTTGACTCTCCGAATAGCAGAATAAGGATCAAATCTTACAGATTCCTTTATAAAAGCAGACTTCTACAGCTTATGACTAAGCCGAGGAGATCTCGAGCACGACATGGGTTAAACTGCAAAGAAAACTTCTAGATGATCATCCCAAATACACCATCCAGATAGTATCCCAGTCAGCACACCAATTTCTAAAACACAGAAAAAAAAAAAAAAAGTACTATTCTTCTCCTGCAGTTGTGGTTTTTTTTCTCCTGCTTTCGCAAATAGGTAACCATTTGCAAAGCAGGTAACTGCTTTGACCAAGCAAAACCCTTCAATCTCAGGCTAATTATCTGCAACTGTGAAACACGTGAACTCTTCCACTAACCCACCTTCTAAAAATGGTACAACTGGGAACCGGAAGTTGTCTCACTCCAAGTAAGAAAGCAAACCATGTCAGCATTAGTTACTTATAGAACAACATTTCTGCTTGTCTTTTGTCATCCTGTCATATTTCAGACACTGAATTACTGAGCTGGCTGGACTTCTACCAAGTTATCTATTTCTGACGGCTGGTGTACTGTAAATTCATATAGGAAACTATTATATTCCACTGAACTACTGCAGCTCCCTAGATAAAATAGTAAATTTTCCACAGATTTTCTTGTCAGCTTCAACCTGAAGGTAGGATTTAGGAAGGTTACGTTTCTCAGAAAAGAGGGAATTGGAAGAGGTTTTTCAGCTCCTCTCACTACTCCTTTTTAGTAATCAAAGTTGTTTTTTTTTCAGCCCTCAAAGAAAAATAAAAATTGAACACATTTATTATGGTTGCAAAACTTTGCTGTAACAGGTCCAGAAATGTTGTCTTGAGGACTCTGCATTGTCAGACCTGAAATGTTACTTCTCTGCTAGGAATATAACAGTTTCAGGAAGGTTTCAGCAGCCTTCCAGCATACAGTGGAAGGATTTGGCAGCTATTCCCTTTGCAGGCTCATTATTTAATGTTTGCTCTTTCTCTTGTTTGCTGCTTTAAGCTGAACTATTTTTTTTTTTTTTAAAAAAAGGATGAAGGAGTATCAGTTTCTAAAATTGATGACTCTGAAGACAAATACTTTGTCTTTGTGAGCAAGAAGTCAGACTATGTGCCAACTTTTTTTCTAAAAGTCTAATGGGTGATTACATCTACTCTTTTAGGACTAAAATTGTTTTTAAAAATTGATTTTTTTTTATTCCCACTTTTATTTTGTACAAATGTGAGAAGCTCAGTAGATGAGAAATGATACATAAGGTCTGAAAGGTCCAAAACTTGTGCTGAGTAAGCTTCATTCCAGATCTGCTGTAACAGCCAAGCAGTCAGGCACACGTTATAACAAAGCTCCTGATTCATCTGCTTTCATTAGAAAACTTTCGATAGCAGCAAGAAAACAAGAATGCTGTGAGGTTTTGTGTTGTTTTCTTTTTTTTTTTTCCTCTTCTTTCTATACTAACACTCACTCTGGTGCAACCAGTTCAGAGACTGCCTTTTCTGAGTCAGTTAGCAGATTGCGCCCCTTCAAACACAAAGCCCTTGACTGCCACTTCAGAAAGTGCGGTTAATAACTCAGAGCATAGTGATCCTGAGAGAGTAAAATAAAGGATTTGCCCCCTGCTGTTTTTGCCTGAAGGTGCACTTGCAGAAAATAAATAAAAATAGCTTCAAGAGGTAAAACTTTGAGGGTAAAATTACACCATCTGTATAAAGGGAAAATATGGGAGGAAAAATTAAGAGGAATCTATAATATCAGGGCTCAGAACCACCACTGTTTTTTGAATTACATGGCCACCTGTCAGTTTTTGTCTGAGATCTCAGTGAAATGGTAGGGGACTGTCCTAAAAAAGTAATGTGTAGCATTTAAATTATTTGGCCACAGGTGGTCCTCACATCTGAATGTAATATTTTCAGACATAAATACTGTTAAAAAATCATCAGTTTTCCTTCCTATCTGTTCATAAAGCAACCTGACAAATACCAAATTTATCTTTCAGTAAAATTATGCATGAATACTTCTGTTATTCAATCAGAAGCATTACTAAGTACTACACCAAGCATTAATAATTTGAATAAAAGCACCAAAATCATGGTTTACTTTCATATAGCACATTTAATCTGAAAGAAACTTTAATTTCATTACAGAGGCTATTCTTTCGTATATCACCTGTCATGGAAATGGGTTTCAATACGCTTTCTTAGCATGCTATATGGAACATTCAAACAGCATACAATACTCAGGAACGCCTTGATGTTTTACTGAACTGTTGCCTTTTTTTTTCAGTGGGATACAGGTGTTTAACAATGCACAGCGCAAGCCTTACTGAAATTAGCATGAAAATTTAAATAGGAATAATACTCCAGTGGGATGATCTTGGTTTTCTGTTTTGTCTTGAGTAAAACAAGACAATTGTTGTACTTTGTCTTGTACAATAGCAATCCATTTCATTTATGCATTTTCCTAGTTGTTAGATCACTTTTTGAAAAAAGAACCAGCCCCAACTCTAGGCCTTTCTTAGCCCAAGGGGTTTTGAGCTCTCTCCTCTGGTCTACTCATAGGTAAACACCAGGTGAATGTCCCCTAACATGATATGTGAATCTGCTCCAATGTGACTGATGTAGACAGTAAGGTATCATGCAAAAATGGATACTACTATCTCCAGATACATTTGTGAACATAAGTAACCAAGGCCAAATGCTTCTGGCATGGATTAAGTATATTCTGATGATGTCTAATATACTGAGGGGTTATGTAAACAGAAGTCTAAAATCAACTTAGATGGTTTAGGTCTCATTCTTCTCAGCAGAAACAACAAAGACAAAAAGAAAATTACCTATGTAGTTCCTCTTAATCTGCTTTTGTCTTTCGACATGTCTTTCCCACCACTTCTGCTTCTCAGGCATTCTGCCACTGGCAACAGCCTCAGCTTTTGTTGGTTACTTGCTTCAAATGTGCCTTCTTGTTTTCCTTCACACAACCTGTCTGTTTTGTAAAACCACCTGTGTTTATTTCTTTATCACATCCACAGGATTCCCTTCTGCTGTGTTGCCCTCAGCACTATCTATGGCTAGGTGAGCCTCACAATAGAGCTTCTGAGTTCCTGGATCTGGTTACGTACATCTGCTGTATTCCAGTTCAGTGTCAGATACATATCTGTGACCCAGGTACAAACTCCTCCCTTAACTTATTCTCCTACTATTCTTCCTTTGTATTTGGCCCAGCTAAGTTGTCCAAATAGGAGTTTCAATGAAGTTCAAAGACACGTTAAACTGGATGTCTGAAGAAGGAGAGCTCTGAGAATTCTTATCTTTCTATGTCCTAATGTTTCCACATCTTTCCCTCCTCATTATTTGCTTTCAGCTGCATTGTGCCATATCCTTAATTATG
Organism: Bolborhynchus lineola; assembly: GCA_025448015.1. NCBI lineage: Eukaryota > Metazoa > Chordata > Aves > Psittaciformes > Psittacidae > Bolborhynchus > Bolborhynchus lineola. The sequence goes on along the minus strand of JAOEHX010063349.1, from coordinate 905 downwards.
ACATAAAACCTTAGAGGCAAGAGCCATGAGCCCTCTTCCTGGATGAAGTTCCATCCAGAAGTAAGTGTCTATCTGTCCCTATGTTTTATGTATAACCACTGAGTAAAGAACAAACAATAAATATTTTTAAGAACTTGCTTCTGTTCCTTCAGTGAACTTTTGATACCATACATGAAATAGATTGGGGACAGGAGGAGGTGGGAAACAAGATATAACTACCCAACCTCTTATTATAGCATCCAAACATTTTAACTGATATAAAACTATTTGCAATCCCAACCTAACCTTAGCATTTTCAAGTGGTGAAACTTAAAAGAAAAGAAAAACAAAGAGGAGAGCAAGGGATGCAACATACTAACCTAGAACACAGATTCGCTGTTATCTCCATTGCTTGCCCTATATTTTTTATTGTTTCTATCTTATAACTTGTTTCCACTTTTTGGAGTCACTTAAGGATTACCATGATCATTTCTAAATAATTTTCCTTTCATTACTCAGGGCTTGCTCCCAAATAATTTTCAATATGGCCAAGTGCCAGCCAGTGTTGAAAATGATTTCTGCCTGTTATCAGTTTCAAAACAAAGAACAGGTCATTTTTGTACATTGAATAGGTGAAAGAAAAGATTGTCTGAATAGAAATAGTTCCAAAAATGAGTTGTTTCTTCATTGAACACCCACTGAAGGCCATTACTGGTTTGTTTCCTTTGTGGGATACAATGCCACTGTAAGATAGTTTTTATTTACTGGTGTGCTCTACCAACTTAGAATCATAGAACCATAGAATAGTTAGGGTTGGAAAGGACCTTAAGACCATCTAGTTCCAACCCCCTGCCATGGGCAGGGACACCTCACACTAAACCATGCCACCCAAGTCTCTGTCCAACCTGGCCTTGAACACCGCCAGG
>JAOEHX010063342.1:0-21074 GCA_025448015.1 Bolborhynchus lineola | reverse complement strand
ATATAGACAGACCTAAAAATTTTACTAGAAAAAAAAGATGTCTAGAAATCCCTAGTAAAACAAAAGCGGATCTGTCTGCAAGTTGTCTGAAAATGATGTTTCGCTTTCATGTGCTAGTAAACATGAATAATACTTCCCCAATCTCCTGATATGCCTGTCATTCATTATTTTATAGCTCTGTGTTGTATTGTACTTCAGACATCGTTTTTTCAGGGTGAAAAATCCTGGTCTGTTAAATCTGTCCACATTCCAAAGGTTCTTTATACTATTGGCCTACCCTGTTGTTATTTTCCATATTTTTTCCAATTCAACTATATCTTTGTCAGGTGGAGAGACAAAAGCTTCAGTTCTCAAGTTGTGGTCACGTAGCTTTTAATATTTAATGTCATTCTGATGCTTTCTGGTTGGCTTTTTCTCTACTTTTTCTAGTAGTTCTTAATAACCTCTTTGGGGCTTTGGCCATGTTTGAGTGCAGAACTGATGCTTGCATCCAGCAGTTTACAAGGCTTCAAGATCCCTGAATGATGGTAGTGGATTTACAACCTGTTTCAGAGCAGGTGTGTGGTGAGGTTCTTTGTATGCTATGGTACTTTACATTTGCTGATGCTATTAATTTTCCATTTTATTGCCCGATCATTTGGTATCATCAGATCTTTGTGCAGCTTTTTTTTTTAAATAAAAATAAATTTCATATTGTCATGAAATTCTGTCAGTTCTCTATGTTCTGTGTTTTCTTCAATATGGCATTTAAAAGTCAAGAAATAGCATAGAACAATGGATACTAGGAGTATCTAGTCTGATAATCTTCTTCTCATCCTTTCTTTCTTATACGCTAATAAATTACTAACCCATAAAGGCACATTTCGTTTTGAAATATGTCAGCTTGGTTGGTTTGCTTTCTGTCTTTCAGTGATTTTCAACAAAAACTTGGTAGAAGTGTGTAGTACCAATAGGACCATCATTATCAGTACAATCAAATTCCTTTGAAGAGTTCTGATAAATATCTCCCCTCTGAAAAAAAACAAAGGCCTTTTAGTCATTATATAATGATTGGCTTGTTTATTTATTCTGATTTTTAAAATAGTTTCTACTGATTTATGGATTTATTTGTATGTGGGCACCCAGGCTTGTCTTAAATCCCTTTAAAACATGCTTCTGCATTTGCCACCTTCTGTTCCTCTGATAATGAAGTAAATTTATTGAATAGGATAGCACAACTAGTAGCTGAGCAATTTTATACAGAACTTGCTTGTGGAAGAATATTAACTGAGCTTAGTGGATTTCTTCTGTTCATTTTATATGTTAATTCAGTACTGCAAATTAAAATGTTTTTTATCAAGCATTCCTCCAAAGAAAGGACTTAGAGTTGTACATGTCATAAGCTGTATCCTGCTCAGCTCTTACTCAAAGAATCCATCTAATGTCTCAGGTATGGCCTTGTCTTCTTCAAGCCTGTCGTGCAGACTTTTTGTCAGGTTTTCTTCTTATCACATATTTTAAAAGGTATTTATTGCTAGTTTTTATGCATTGTGTCGAGTGACTTACAATTTTTCTAAATTCTATGTTACGTTGGTATTCTATATGTACAGAGCTGATCCTAATTCAATTTTCATAATTTAATTATGACTCCTTTAAAAGAAGGTCTTCTTACTTGAAATAGCTTCTTTTAGGCTCTTTGTTTTCCAGATAGTTTTTATTTCTTTCCTTTCAAATAAATTAGTTTTCAGAATAAATGGCACACGTTTATTTTGAATGTCTAGTATGATGAGTTTTACCTTTCTGGGACTTAAAATAATTCATCCTGTTGTTACTTTGAATTTCTTTCAAGTCCTAATTTTTATGTATTTCATCCTTTTGAAATTAAGCTCTGCTTTAAAGATGTATTTTTTTTTTGTGTGTGTGTGTAGCTCTGCACTTGAGTGTGTTGAATTTCAGTGTTGTGTGGCCAGTGTTAGAGAGTATCTCCTCAATAGCAGTTTTCATTCTGAGTGCTGCTTAAGACTGAAGCACACATTGTGGCTGCATGTTAGGTACCTTGCCTATCAACTCCAGTAATTGCATACTTCTGTTTTATAAAATCTGGAGTTTAAGTCACTGTGGCAGTTACCCTCTCTATTTAAGTCTCTGTTTTGTCTAACCATGGGTCTTTCTTACTGCCCTTGTATAATTGTGTTAAATGATAAAATCACTGGGTTATTTTTTTGATAACCCAGATCTAACACTCTAGTGTGGAAGAACTTCAATCCACATAGATATTAGGATCATCGACAGTAACTCATTGTCCCTATTGGGTTCTAACCTTGCTTCAGAACACAGCACCATTCTTTCCCTCCCCTTGTCATTTATACCCTGCCACTATACTGCCTCCTCCAAGTGTCTTTTTTCCGCTAATATGCCTGCTTGGATGCATTTTCAAATACACAAGGCATTCACCTAAGTTGGTTAGACTTCCAGAATTAGCACATGTACATTTGACATAATGCTAGAGACCTATATTTACATGCTTTGCTTAAAGGGAACTTGGCTTCCTCAGACCATGCTTTACTGATTCAAAGGTGTGCATTTTGTCCATTTTTGTCCTGTTCTATAAGAAAAATCCCAAGGAATTGGGCTCAATTCATTCCTCAGTAAATCTTGTGAACACCAACATAGAGGGAAATTGAAGTCTCTGAAAATGCTAATCTGAGATTCTTCAGGGATAATATATAATAAAAGATCTGGGAGCCTGCAGAATTGCTGCATATTCTTTTAATCGTAATGTGATGATTTACCAGTGTGTTAAATAACTTGTCTTAAGGCTGTGTTTTTTCTGCATGGGCACTGTTTCAGGTGTTCATTAATGCTCTATTGCAGAAACCTTATGAGTTCAAATGTGCATGAGAGTATTGATGTAGACGCAGTGGAGGACATATCGGTGTCCTTTATTAGAAGTTAAATTTGTGTATTTGCACAGTCCTCTTCTGTTTGTCAGAAAGTGGGCTCATCTTTGCTGAAGACTGAACACTGAGCTGAAATCCTTCCATAGCTTTTTATGCAGACCTCGGAGTATGGAGAGGTTTTGAAAGGAAATCCTGTAATAGGTTAACTTTCCTCTCTGTGGATTGCATTTTCTAAAACACTTCTTTCTTTTTTTCCTTCTTTCCTACTTTTCAATCTGTAGTTACTCACACTGCTTTCAGGAAAAAAAAAAAAAAAAAGACAAAACTTAAACACAGTGTCTTCAACTTAATATTAAAAAAAAGTAAATTAGGTTCTTCTTTCTTGTTGTAAAGGCAAGCTCTTTTTGTATGGACATCATTCATGGGTCATTTCTTTCACCTATGATCAGGAGATTAAAAAGAATAAAAGGGCTGTGTGTGCTAGATTTCACGCCTGTGGAGAAGGGCTTGTTAAGCAAAGTGTCACCCCATCTCTTTTTCTATATTGAAATAAGGAATATTGGTGCCATTAGTGAGTCTTAAGATTTCTAGTTTGTAAGTGTTTGCTTGATTATGATTTAGGGAAAAACTGTATGGAAGTGAAAGGAGAAAGGGCAGCTTACAAAAAGTGTGATAAAATAACTCTGGGAAAGCACACTATCCAATTAGAATTAAGAGGCATTATATTGAAATTATTGACATAGTATTTTCAAATATAATTCTACTTTTCCTTTCACCTAAACCTTTTCCCTTCACTTAAGCCACAGCATTGGTTTGATTTCCTTAAAAGTACCCATTAATATAAATATTGGGCCGTAGGTCCATATAGAAATAAATAATGTTCTTTATATTCTTACGTTTCTAAAATGGTGTGTGAGGCTCCTGAATCTAGTGCCACAGAGTGCAAGGCTGAGGAGTATTTCCACACCCCTTTCTTTTTTGTTGCTTTCTTAAGTGGAGATATACAGCAGGGAATGACAACTGGCAGTCTTTGTTTGCCTTCCTATGGGTGATCCATTACAACCACTTAAAAAATGGTGATTTGTTTTGAGTAAATCAGCATTGCGTATCTTGCTTTTAGAGGATGCCAAGACCTAGTCTTTCTAAGATGATCCTCCTTGTGGAAAAGCATCTCTTACCAAAGATCTTGGGGACAGCCAAGCATAATGCAACACAGATGACATGTTTGCAGAAAGAGCTGTTGTATAGAAACTCCTCGTGTTGCAAGAAACAATTTACACATTCCTTCCCATATGTTCAGCACACAGTGAACATCCTCGTTTTGAAATATTTTTTTACAAGTCCTGAAATTTCCAACTCACTGAGCAGTTCTTATCCTCTTTCCATTTCCAAAATAAAATTTGTGGCCTATTGTGATCTTGGAACCTTCCAAATATCATGACTCCATTTAAAGTCCTACCATAGCAACAGTTACAGGCCTTTTGCAAAAGCAAGCAAAATTTACAATTCAGGGTCAGCATTCCAGGCCACCTCCTCCTTAAGTAACTAACAGAAGGTTACTTTTTCATGCTATATTTAAGAGAATCATGATCTTCAGTCTACTGCTGGGTTTTTTTGGTGTGGTTGACATAATAAAATGTGTGGTTGAAACTTAATGGGTAGACACACATTTGGAAGATTTTTGCTTGCAGGGATGTTGCAAATGTTCATCTTACTCCATTTCAGGAGGAAGAAAAGTGGTTTCTTTAAGTTGCTTTAGCATCCAGGAGATTAATTTAAGTGGTTCAATGACAGACCCCAATGTGAAAGTGGAATGTTAAGACTTAAACGTAGGATGCTGCAAACATTACAGTAATGGTTTTGTAGGAGGAAGCTATGTCAATTAGATTTAACTGTCCTGTGGTAAGAGAGAAATCTAGATAAGTCGCTGGGCTAACACTACAGCCCATGTACATGAACATGGTTTCACTGCTCTGAAGGGTGCTGTAGTGATTTATACCAGTAAAGTATGCACAGCTGAATTTGCAGTTTAACAAGGCATGGTTAAAAAAGTCTAGAGAAATACATGGGCAAAAATATTATTTTTTTCTTTTCTAATTTACAATTACACGGTGTTTTTGTAAGCAGAGCATAGCAAACACTAGAAACAATCACTTGTTATTATTAGTTCTAACCTCATATTTGTGTACTTTATGATGGTATTCCCAAGAAAGGTAAACAGCACAGTGCCTTTTTGTGATGTTAACTGTTGTTATCTTGACTAGGATATGAATGTTCTCCTATTCAAAGGATAAAAAAGAAACATATGATCATAGAATAATTTGGGTTGGAAGGGACCTTTAGAGGTTACTTAGTCCTACTCTCCCTCCCCCTGCAATAAGAAGGAACATTTTCAACTAGATCAGGTTGCTCCTCAGAGCCCCATCCCACCTGACATTGAATGTTTCCAGGGATGGGGCATCTACCACTGCTCTGCACAACCTGTGCCAGTGTTTCACCAACCTGATTTTATAAAATTTATTCCTTATATCTAATCTAAATCTATGCTCTTCCTGTTTAGTCATTCCATTTGTCCCATTACTACATGCCTTTGTAAAAAGTCCTTCTCCAATTTTGTTGTAGGCCACCTTTAGGTACTGGAAGGCTGCTATAATTGTCTCCCTGGAGCCTTTTTTTCGCCAGGCTGAACAACTCCAACTCTCTCAGCCTGTCTTCATGGGAGAGATTCTCTAGCCCTCTGATCATCTTTGTGGCCCTTCTCTAGTCTTCCTCCAACAGGTCCATGTCCTTATGGGGCCCCAGAGTTGAATACCGTACTCCATTTGAGGTCTCACAAGAGCAGAATAGCAGGGGAGAATCACCTCCCTTGACCTGCTAGCCCCACTTCTTTTGATGTGCCCCAGCAAATGGTTGGCTTTTGGGGCTGGAAACGCACATTGCTGGGTCATGTTGAGCTTTTTGTCAACTAACGCCCCCAAGTCTTCCTCAGAGGGTTGATCTGAATCATTTTATCCTCTAGCTGACGCAGGTGCAGTACCTTGCTGAACTTCATGAGGTTCATATGGGTCCCCATGGGTCCCCTTCTTGAGCTTGTCCAGGTCCCTCTGGATTGCATCCCATCTCACACGTACATCAACTGCACCTCCCAGCTTGGTGTCATCTGAAAACTTGCCGAGGGTACCCTCAATTCCACTGTAATTGATGAAGATATTAAACAGTGCTGGTCCTAATATGGACCCTGAGGGACACCACTTGTCCAACTGGACATTGAGCCATTGACCATTTCCCTCTGGATGCAGCCATCCAACCAGTTCCCCCACAGAACAGCCATCCATCAAATCTGTATCTCTTTTAGAGAGAAGGATGGTGTGGGGGACTGCCAGAGGCTTCACAGAAGCCTAGGCAGATGTCATTTGTAGCTCTTTATTCACCAATATAGTCACTCCACTGTAGAAGCCCACTAGGTTGGTCAGGCAGGATTTGCCCTCGATGAAGCCATGCTGGCTTTCTCAAATCACCTCCCTGCACCTTAGCAAAACTTCTAAATGGATCTGGTCCACGATCTTCAGAGACACAGAGGTGAGGCTGACAGGTCGGCAGTTCCCGGGGTCCTTCACCTGACTGCCATGACTTTTCAGATATCATGGAGAATAGCTTGGCAACTGCAGCCAGCCTCATGATTCTGGGATGCATCTCATAAGTCACATAGGCTTATGTATGTTTAGGTTCCTCAGGTGGTTACAAACCTGATCTTCTCTTACAGTAGGAGGGACTTTGCTCCCCCTGTCTGCATCTTGCAGTCCATTCACTCAAGAGGTGTGGGAAGAGAGGTTGCCAGTGAAGACCAAGGCAAAAACATTGTTGAGTACCTCAGCCTTCTTGACTGCTGTTACAGTTTGCCAGTGTTGCTTATCAGGTGTTGTATGCTTTCTTTGACCTTCCTTTTCTGACTGATATACCTAGAAGCTCTTATTATTTACTCTTTGCATCCCTTGCCAAGTTCAGTTCCTACTGCAACTTGGCCTTCCTGACTGACCCCCTGTCCCTGCACAACTGGGCGGTGTGCTTATACTCTTCCCAGAATACCTGTCCCTGCTTCCAGTGCCTGTGCCTTCTTGCACTTTAGTTCCACCAGCAGGTCTTGACTCATCCATGCTGGTCTCTTAGATTCTTTTCCTGATTTCTCACAGCTGGCGATAGAGAGCTCTTCTACTCTATGGAAAGCATCCTTAAAGATTTGCCAGGTCTGCTCTGCTCCCTTGTCCCTGAGGGCAAGTTTCCCAGGGGATCCTGTTGACCAACTGCTTGAAGAGCTGGAAGTTTACTTTCCTGAAATTCAAGGTCCTGACTTTTACTCTTTGCCTGATCTCTATCTCTCAGGGCTGCAAACTTCACCAGTGCATGATTGCTGTGACCCAGTGATCAATCTTGACATAACCAATTAGATCACTTGCATTGGAGACTAAAAGGTCTAGTATTATCTCCCCTCTGATAGGGATGTGTATTACCTGGCTTAAGAAGTTATCCTTAATGCATTCTAAGAGTCTGCTGGATTGAGTACGGTGTGCCATGCTACTTTTCCAGCAGCTGCTGGGGTGGTTGAAGCAGCCCAGCAGGTCGGGAGCCTGTGAGCATGATGACTCCTGAAGCTGGGGTAAGACAGCTTTCCTCTGATCCCTTTGATCAGATGGCCTCTAGTAGAAACCACAGACCATCCTTGTTTTTCTGTCTGCTGCCTGTTTCTGTCTCAGGGAAGGACAGAGCATGGTTCCACCTGTTTATCTCTTTCTCAGACTCCCAGGTGCTCCTTAGCCTTTCCACTTCCTCCGGTAGCTCTAAGATCAGGCTGAGCAGATCATCTACCTGGTAAACACCTCACACAGCGGTTCTCACTACTGCCATCCATTAGTGGTGAAAGGCTCTGACACCCTCTGCAGCTTGAGACCTGGATGGCTGCATGTTTTCATGAGAGCTCTGTCTGGGTTGCCACATCCATTCTGGTGAGTGCTGAGGACATGAAGGTATGGTGCAGAAGGCAGTATATAGCAGAAAATATGTGTATGTGCATGTGCACTTCAATGCATTAGAAAACACTGGAGAAAATCAAACCTACCTATTTATCTTCATCCACAGGATATTACTTTACTGATCCAAATAAAGATGACATCAAACTTCATAACAGGGAAATAATGTAAGATAATGAAGCACAATATTCATCTGAGGTCACTGTTGCATGGAATAACTAACACCTCTCTTGTGTCATCCTGCTGCATCTGTCTGACAAATTATAACTAAAGAGATACCAAGTGTACAGTGCTAGCTGATTAAATGTACTTTGATAAAACTAAGTACAGGGAAGGTTCACAGAGTTCTCCAGCATTGCCAGACATAAACACATTCACTGCATTGTTAATCTCACTAATTTTATGTGAAGCATGAGGGTCTCCATGAGATTTATGCAGAAGAACATCTAAAATCTATGATTAGCTTTGGCAGTGGAAAGCGCAGTTTCAGTCTGTTGGCTAAGGTTAATCTAGGCAAGGTACTGGGGAAATATTTATCCTTGCTGTGGTGTAGCTTAAAATCTGTACGTAGTATTGTCATTAAGATAAAGTGCAGGAGGTTGAGCGGAAACAGGAATTAGCTGCCGACTCTCAGTGAAGACTTGTAATTTACGTGTTTAATTTTGCTGCTTCTTGCATCCATCATTATTAATTTATGTAGCAATGGTAATAATAACAGCTTCATCTCCAGGTGCTCCAAAGACAGAGCTGATTCTAAAAACTTAAGATAGGGAACAATTCTCCATCTCACTGATGTTGTGAGATGCAACATCACATGTATACAAAGAGTGTTTCAATAGGGTAAGGAAATTGTACTTAGTCCATTGCTGGGAAGAAGAAAGGCAGCATGACCAGATGCAGGTTGACTGAAACGCTTGGGCTACATTTGTATGAGTAAATAAAAGACAACAAGGACCATTTTCTAGTCCTGAGCTCATGTATTATCTATTTGGTAAACTCTTTTTTTCTTCAAAACAGATCATCTTACCCAAGCTGCCTACTGCAAATCGTCTCTGGCAGATATAATACTTCAGACTTTGCTAAGGTACAGTCTGTCAAACTCTAGAAACAGACTGAAACTAGTTCAAACTGAAGATCTAATTATCCGTTTCAGTATAGAAAGCCAGCATTCTGGGAGGTGCTACTGACTAAAGCAAGAAAAGAAACTAGAATTTCTATGGTAAATCAGAACAAGAAAAAAAAAGGGGGAGGGGGGAAGGGGAAAGGTAGTAGGGAGACATAAAGAAAGTTCTTCAGTATTTTACTTCATTTTCTTCAGTCTAAATAGAAATGTTTCATTGTCTTGAAGGGAGCGAAGAAGCTTCATGGTTTTAAATGTCACCATCACTGAACTGACGTTTTCTGGATCAATACAGACTTTTTTTAAAACAAAATACTGCATAGATTGTCTTAACAGGTAGTCTTTAATTTTTTAAAAAAGTTTTTTGCTGCAAAATACTGTGACTATGTAAAAATTGTTTTTTTATTGGAAAACGTGTCAGTAGTTCTACAAACTGTTAGCAGAAGGGTAATAAGCAACATCCTTAATACAAGTGTGGCTTATGTTGGGCAGTCATCTATCTGAGGCTACTGATGTTAACAGTATTTGTTCCTGTATTTGGAAAGTAACTAACCAGAAAGAAAGGTATGCATTTGTATAATGGGGTAGATTAGAGGGAAATAACCTTCCCATTTCAGGGGATTATTCAAGGGAGTGATGAAGTAGTATGAGCTCTGCCACATTATTCCATCTTCTCTCCCCTGGACCACCCTGCTGCATACAGAAACTACCATTAGCTCAGAGGTGACTAGCTAATGTTGAAGAGCCCAGGTGAATGTTGCATTGCTAAAGCATACCAGTCAGCCCCACAGTAAGTATAAAATGCAGTGCATATTTCCCAGTAGGGCTGCTGCTTGGTAACCCATAGTGCAGCCATTCATTTTAATTCTTACTGTACTGGGAAGTTAAACTACCTCTTTGTAGAACAGTACTTCTTTTTTTTTTTTTTTTTTCCATTGGAGGTGAAGAAACAAGAAGGGAAGTTGTCTCCTCCTCAGATATTATGTTAAGGGAAGATACTTTTAAAAGCTGCCTCTTGCATATTTTCCCCCTTGTTCCTCTCTAATAGCAGCTCTGACACTGTGCCGGGAGATACTGTTCTTTAGGTTCTTTTCAAGGATGGGTGTTTCAAACAGTAAAATGTGCCTGCTGTTAGGAAAGAAAGAAATGTAATCAGAATGCAGGCTTCTCTTTCTGAACATAGGATAGGCTTTAGACTGTCTAGAGTCAGTGTTCAACCTGGAAGGGAAAACAGGCAACTCATCTCAAAAGGCTGTTAACCAGAAATGACTTGTCTCCTTTTGTCATGAAGATCGTGGTGTATTAACAGGAAGGACAGGCATGAAGTAGGAAGAGATGCTTGGAGTCAAGTGATGTGATAAGAGTACACATCCTGCCCTCCAGCTTCCAGTTGCTGGACCAGGCTTGCAGGTGTTTCCTCTTTGGCCCAGACTGAAACCTGCTTGAATCAGGGGAATAGGCTCCCATTGAGTCTAAAGCAAGCAAGTTTCTTGTTCTTCAAGTAAAAAATATATTTACTTTTTAGAGATTAGTTGAAAAAAACTGAAATGAAATTTAACTTGCCTCTTGAGAAAGAGAGGTTAGAAAACACAATTCATAGGTTTGCCATCCATGTGCCAAAGATGGATGTGCAGTAGGTGAAAATGAAGATCCAAAATGTAGCTCTTCAAGGAGCTGTGCAGTTGTCCATTCCTTCTTCCCATGGCCTGACTCACTTTAATGGCAAAAGGATTTTTAAGGCCACATACTGAAAGAGGGTAACTCCCAGAGGCCAGGTCCTGCCATGAAACTCTGTGCTGGAGGGCTGCTCTTAACTCTCTGAGAAGAGCTCCCAGCAGCTCCCAGTCTGGACACAGAGCAATTAATATGACAGCAAAGCCATTTCACTGTGTTTCTTCACAACAAGATATTACCAGTTCTGGCTTGATGTGTCAGGCAGGACTTTTTTTTTCCATTTCAGAAGCAAAGCAGCATATTTCACTATTGACATGCACAGCATGTAGAAAGGGCAAAATGTTAAAAGATCATTCAGACTTTGAAGTCTTTTTTTTCTTTCACATTCCTCACCCCCAACATCTTTGAGTAGTCTCTTTTTCTAAGGGCTGGGCTGAGGTGAAGGGGGAATATTACTAGAGTTGCCTGAACTGACAGGTGCTTTCATTTCTCAGTAGAAACTATATGTTTTTTTTTTAATTTCTATTGTTATCAGAAGTTACCACAACCCTGTCCAGACCAAAGGTGTTGCTAGCAGGCACTGCTGTGGTAGAATTATTCTGTGAAAAAAACCCCTCTAGCATCCCATTAAAATCAAGAAGCTGCTGAGTTTCCATATGGCGTGTTTGTAGTTGTATTGTGTCCTTATTATGGTAGCACTCAGTCTCTTTCCACAAACACAAGCAGAGACGCAGGGCTACTACCGTAACTTGGTTTCAGTCACTGGCTTCCCCAAGACCTGCAGTTAATACCCGCAATCAATAGGTCCACTGAGTTCCATCTCAGGGAATACAGACTTGAGAAGAAGTGAAATTCTTTCACCTCTGGAAAAGATAAAAGCTGTCCTTGAGTCAGAGTTTATTTCAGCCTAGAAAATGTGAAAAGCTAGGCAATATTTTCTACTTCCTGTTTCAGATTTTCATGTTGTTTCTTACTCAGGAATTCATGTTTTCTTTAAAGCGCATGTACACTCAAATGTTTGAGGAGGTCCTGGGAGGTGTATACTAGGAAGCATGCTCTGTATCATGGTGCTAACTCCTAGCTGATGATCTTTCTCATCCAAGGAATTAAGTCTAAACGGGAGAATGCCACTGTTTAAGTATTGCAGTTTTGGGATTTATGACAGGTTTAGCTGCTTTTTATCTCACTTTGGTTCTTTCACTAAGCTGCTGGATAGCTTGAATTAAGTGTGCTTCTTCCTTTATTTCTTTAGGCGCTGGAGACAGCATACAATGATGTTATGGGTGAGATTTGAAGGTGTTCTTTTCTATGCTTGTATTTCTTTCAGTGAAGGTTGAAATGTTGTAAATTGCTAACATCTGTGTTATGTGCCCTCTGCACATTATCACAATAATCTGGTGGGGTTTTTTTCCTCAGCAGAGTTCATCAGAATGACTTTGGCAGAAATGAGAGTATTCAAAATGTCTTAAAATATCTCCCCTACAAGGTACTTAACCTCAGGTCTGGCTGCTCACCATTCAGAGCTGATTGTGCCTGTGTTTCTGCTTGCATACTCATTTTGAACCTATCCCATTACCTGCCTAACAAAGTGGGAGAGCAAAATATATTCAGCAGAGTCATTATGGGAACCACTTCTGCAGCTCTGTAAATAAGTTGCCATTTGCTGTGCAGACTGTATGTGCAGGGGAGAGGGAGATCAAATCCCATGTCTGATGCTATCTTTTGAATTGATTAGACTCTTATGAGCAGGCACTTTCCTTTTTCCTCGCACCCAATTTTCACTTGCAGGTCTAAAGGTGAAGTCTAATACTTTGGCTAAAGGGCCATCTAAATTTCAGCATATCAGAACTCACAGGTATGATCTACATCTGAATTAATACATGAGGTAGACAGACAAATATTTATCCTACAGGGTGATTAAATAACTGTCATATTTTACCACAGTTGTGTGACATTTTCCTAAACTGCCCTTGAACAGCTTTTGGGATCTCTCTGAACGGAAGAGTTGTATAAACAGCCTAATAATTTGAATTGTTGTATGAGTCTTGAGGGAGACGTACCTCTGAATTCCAGATAATGATGGTGGTTCTGAGTTTTAAACTTGTTTCAAAAGCTTTCTTCTTCTAAACTAGAGTTCTATTTTGTTTCACTTTAATATGACCCACGAACCAGATGGGTTGAGCACTGGGGAAAGTGTTTGGTGTCCTTCTCTCATTCTTACTCTTCCCTGTGTGCCGCAGCCACTGCCGAAGAGCTGGTTCGACCCTGCTCGAAACCACTGCAGCGGTTCATACCTCACCTCTTCATGCCAGTGGGACCTGCTTTTGCTGCCTCATAAAAAAAGCCTCATAAAATATTACAGCGGTGCCATGGTCTGTGTCACAGCGAAGCACTGTGCAGCCAGGCATCGTGAAACAAACTTGGTCTGAGAGGTAGCCCTGCCCATGGCAATCTGTTAACCTTGCAGCTCCTAGCACTAGCTTTTGCCTTCAAGAAGCTGGTGGCAATATTTGGTGCCAGTGGAGCTTTTTGATTTATAAGCCCCATAGAATGCTAGAAACAGAATTTCCCGGGTAAATCATCAGTCTGTTTACAGGCCTGTAAGAAACCACAGATTTCAGTGTTATGTTCCCTCCCAGAGCAACTGGGTTGCATGGGAAATGGCATGTGGGTGCTTTGTTTTCTTCACTAGTTTGTTGGTTTGTTCCTGTGAAGTAATCCCTATCAATGACAAGTTGTAATAGAGGTTGTTTCTCAAGAGAAAATATTCCTGCCATTCTCACTGATAAGTTTACTGTTAATCAATATTGGAACCTCCAGGGCTATGAGATTTGGTATTGCATCCTTGTTTCATCTTCTTTAATGGATGGATTATTTCTGTGTCAGCTGTGGATGTAAGTTTTCAAGTGACCATCTGTGGCGATTGGTGTTATCCAATCAATGGTATACAGCCCACAGGTGGTCCATAAAGCATCAGAAGGTGATCTGTATAGCAGTGGGAGTTGGAAGTGAAAATCAAAGCAGTCCTAAAGCCATACACAGTGACTCCCTGCAGTTAGCAGCAAGCAGTGATCTACCAGCTGCATGCAAAACCATCTCTTAGGCACAGATCGATGGGTGCAGCATTGCCTGTTGATTTTTATCCCTGAATGTTTTGTTGGCTCTTTGGTTATTAGAGAAGCTTGAGAAACATTGCTATAAGGGATCTATTGAAATTTTGCTGGGTTTATTTTTATTGACATGACTATTTCAATGTGGGAAGGATTTTTTTTTTTTATATTGTTGCATATCAGATTTGTAGTCAACTGATTTGGAGGCTGGAAGCAAGTAATTCTGGCTTTCCCTTGAGGTGTCTTGATGGGAACTGTCTAGCACAGATTACTATTGGGTGGGCATCTACGTCTGCTTGCGGACGATGGAGTACAGCTGTCTTTGTTTTACCTGGAAGACCCACAAAGCTCTTTTGACTGCTCTGGTAGTCCCTGAAGTGTGCTGTACCACCATCTGCCTGGAGCAGAGGATTGCCTTCATGTGCATGAGCAGCAGTGACACTCCTGTGCATTGTGCTGGGGTGTGCGGTTTGCACAAGCTTTGCAAAAAAATGTCTCTTTAGCTTTGGCCTGCAAGAGGGATATCAAGACTGCCACTGCCAACAGTTATATGTAATTGTGTACTGTCTCTGGTTTTCCAGCAGCCATGAGGACTCGCTGATCCACCATGCCACTGTGTGCTGGCACAGGCTGAGTTCTTACCTGCTTTCCAAGCAGGAATGTGTGGGCTGTTTAGCACACAGTTGTATTCACAAATCACACAGTTCCCATTCCTTTGTAATTGCAAAGATATTTCTATTGGTGCTGTGCTTTTCAACTTGACCTTTTTCTGAGAATCTTTTCTTTTTTTATATAAACCAAAAAATTAATACCTTGTGGGCCTGTGATGCATTGTGCAGTATTGACAGTCTTGTGTGTGAGAGAATTATGAGAAGAAAACAACACAGACCTTTGTTTCACAGTCTTGCTGCATTAAGGTGTACTTTTTCTTTTTTTTTTTTTTTCTCTTAATTTTCACCTTTCGCTTGTATTCTAGTCACTGCGTTTGAAGCTTTTCTTCACAGTTGGGAAGACTGAAAACCCTTTGTTCCCTGCCTGCTTTCTTCTTTCGTCTTCCTTCTTTCTTTTTTATCTTCCAAAAGGTGATATTTTTACATAGTCACAGGATTCCAAGAGGATGAGCTTTCTAAGGAAACAGAAAACAACACTTTCCTTTATCCATCTTATATATTCTTGAGTGTCTTAATAAAATTGTGAGCACTGCCACAGCTCTGACTGTGACACTCGCTGTCTGCTGACAGTTTCATTACTGAGAAGAACAAGATTTTTCTTTTGAAATGTAAGGAAGAAAAACTGTGAAATAGTCTGCTAGTATTTGAATTTGGCAATCTTGAAAGCAATATAAGTAAGCCCAGGATATCTTGAAGTGCTACTTATGGCCTTCCTCAAGGCCATGTGATGGGAAAAGCTGCTGAACTAGTGTAAGTGATTGATTTTGTATTAAGATGAACAATAATCCTCATCAAAAAAAATCATTTAAATCGTATAGCTAAATTTGAGAGAGGTTAGTTAACCATCACATAATACTTGTAGAAAACAAGATCTTGTGTATACAGTGTTCTGAAAAGCAGATTCAGGATAAGCAAACCTTTGGGGACAGTTGGGATAGCCAAATTATGTACCCCTTTCAGCCTGATAAGCTCCTAATAAAAATAATTTTACAGATCACGTTTTTAAGGGTGATTATTCAGTTCACAGAGGTAACTGAGGTTGTAAGAGATCATTTCAGTGAAATTGTTCATTTTTAGAGGGAAGCAATATCAGCAGTGAAATCCACTTGCACAGCATGCTTTAGAAATTAAGATATATGCTGTCTTTTGCATTCATGACTGAGCGGAAAGTGCGGCTTACTATGTAGAAGAGAATTTTCCCAGGTTAGAGTTTCTAAGGTCAAAGGAAATAAGCATGGTATGGTTTGAAGGTATTGCGCCTTAGAAATGTTCAAGGATATTTTTCATTGAATATAGTTCCAATAAAGCAGTAACGTGCTGGGTTTAGTAAAGCAAATACAGTAATTTTTAAGTTTTACATCATTTTAAACAACATGTAGAAAAAGATGGAATGCTTGAATTTGAGTAAAAATTTACACAGCGGCTAATTAGTCCTTTTTTTTTCTTCAGAGTGGAGGTGAAACCCCAAATCTCTGTAACTCATCCTTTGGCCATCAGGAATGAATTGTAGGTCTACTTACTGGGATTATGCTAGTCTGTGCTTGCAATTGTATTGCATAGGTGAATGATGCCAGCTTTTTAACTGCAGAAGCATTTAAAACTGGTTCAAATTATTGTGATAAAATTTTATACTTACAAAGTGGAAGACTGCTTTTAAAAATACGGCCATTCTGTGACACTATTTTTTGTGAATTCTGTCTTGGTTTTCTTGTTTTTCAAAACTGTTAGCTTCAAATTTAAATCCTAGCTGAGATACTCAAATCTTCTGAAGATTGCAAGTGTATGGGATTTCTAGACTGATATTACAGGGTAAAGGTGTAAAGATGAATTGAAAAAGCTTCAGGCAGGATCAGAGCTTGGATGCTTGTCTTAAGGTTTGTCTTTGAAATCCTCCTGTCATTCTTCATCTGTAAGAGAGCTTCCTCCTGTTAAGTGATAGTTCTGAGTAGGGCCATTAATTTTGGTTTGCAAGTTGCAGGCAATTAATCAAATAGGCAAGAAAAAAATTTAATTATTATTGTTTGCAAGCTTTAAATCTCCTCAGTGCAAACACAGTCAAAATGTTGACTCTCCTATGTACTGACTCAGGCTTTCATCTCTTCCTGTCTTGCTTAAGTTTTCTGTGGCGTATCTAGGAGTATTCTTTCCTGTTCATCTTCACAGGATCTGGCCAACCTCAGTGTCTTGTGACCATCTTTTGCTGTACCCCAAATGCACCAATAGCTAAATTGATCCCTGTTGTTCATTGCATTGAAGCGACTGTGGGTATGTTAAGAGCCAGTGGAGTATTGTGGTCACAGGAATATCTTGGGCTTGGAGAAATTGTATAGCATCTGTAACATCCCCATCTACAATCTGCTTTTGTAACTTGCTTTATACTCCTCACTCCTATGAGATGCTCTTTGTGCTGCCTTTTCCCTCCTTTCATAAATGACACAGCATTTAAAATAAAGCTTGAAAATCAATTTATATAATTTTGAGTAGTTTATGAGACTCATTCAGAGTGCTGCATTCACTTCTTAGTGCTAAATGTCTCACTAAGGCTCCCTTTCCTTTCAGGTTTTCACAGGGAACAACAATGCTGACAGTGTGGTTCACCACAAATTGCTGCACTCCATGAAAGCCCGCTTCTTGCGCTTCATCCCTCTTAAGTGGAATGCTGGTGGTCGGATAGGACTGAGAGTGGAGGTCTTTGGTTGCTCCTATAGTAAGTAATTACATCTTAACCCAAGTTTTCTCAGAGCTTTTTGTTGATGTTTTCAGTGCTATAGGGGGTGTCCAGCACAAGTTTTACCAGTTAGAATGTAATGTGAAATACATAGCCATCGTTTATTTTTCCAGTAGTTATTCTTTCCTTTCTGCTCAGGGATGTGCTCAGCTATCTAGCTCACCCAATGAAGCTTTCTCAGAGCTAAACCCGTCACAGAGCTATTTGCTGCTTCTTGCAAGGTGCAAGGAAGACAGATGCTGCAAATCTGCCACCCTGCTGGAGGGCACAAAGCTACTTCAGATATTCTGCAGGGCTTTATTTAGGAATGGTATTACCTTTTCCTTCAAGTGTTCATTCTTGGTTTTAAGGCAAGTTAACTAGTTGTTGGGGGAAGTGCTGCAGTTCGTGCAGCTAATACTCCTATTTGAGGATCATGACTTTATAGCTCCAGAGAGCAGAGAACTCATCTGCTGCTTTAACTGCCTTTGCATGAGCATCTCCTTCGGCACTCTATTCATAACATGTGGTGATGATCCTCTAAGCCATGGTCTGAAGCCTTTGTCACATGGGCTTTAGAGCAGCTTGTAAATGTTGTTGTCTTGGGGCATTTCAGCCCCATATTTATCTAGGTGTACTGCTGCATATGTAAGACCTATCACTACAGAAGAATGTGAATGTAAAGTAAAAAGACCTCCCTAGCACAAAGCAAAAACAAGTCCACAAATGAGGAAACAAGTAGCCAGTATTTGTTTCTCAGGTAGCTGTGGGTTTATTTCCAACATGGTAAAAATTGTCTTCAGACAGTGGTGGAGACAGGTGAGATTTTGCTGGGGACAGTTAAGGAAATTAACTGCATTTTACCAAAAGTTCAACGTGGTGTGTCACGAGTCACCATAACGTGACACTGCTGTACTTGTACATCTCCTCATATAGCTTAGGTACTCATCAGCTCCTGCTGGGTGCAGAAGGGGTGTCATAAGATAATAAGTGTAAAAACTCCTCTTTGGAAGACTTCCTAAATTCGTCTGAGCAGAATGAAAGAGCAAAGTGTCTGAAAACGTTTGATTCACATGATCCCATTGAACAGAGATACAGCTCCAGGATGCTTAACTAGCTTCATCACTGCACTTGGGTCTTAGGATTGAGTCACATGATTTCACAGGAAGATCCTTGCTATGGTCTGTATGTAGATCTAAAAGATCTACTCAGCTTTTTAAAGTGCTGCTTAGAATCATAGAACAGTTAGGGTTGGAAATGAACTTAAGGTCATCTAGTTCCAACTCCCCTGCTATGGGGAGGGACACCTCATGCTAAACCATGTCACCCAAGGCTCTGTCCAACCTGGCCTTGAACACCATCAGCGATGGAGCATTTACAACTTCCCTGGGCAGCCCATTCCAGTGCCTCACCACCCTTACAGTAAAGAACTTCCTCCTTATATCCAATCTAAACTTCCCCTGTTTAAGTTTGAACCCATTACCTCTTGTCCTCTCACTACAGTCCCTAATGAAGAGATCCTCCCCAGCATCCTTGTAAGTATAAGCCCCCTTCAGATACTGGAAGGCTGCTCTGAGGTCTCCACTCAACCTTCTCTTCTCCAGGCTGAACATCCCCAGCTTTCTCAGCCTGTCTTCTTATGGGAGGTGCTCCAGTCCCCTGATCATCCTTGTGCTTCTCCACCTACTTCGGTGCTTGGGCACTACGGGCTGTCATTCATTTAAGTACAGACCTGAAACAGCTTAGTCTGCATGGACAGTCACTACGGAAAGAAACCTTTTCCAGCCCTACCAGTGGACATGAAACATATAAATCAAAACCAACTGCCCTTGTTGACATCATTCTGGAGTGGCTGTCTCATCCATTTTCAGAGTTTTCTTCTGTTAATGATAAACAAACCTCTGCAGTGACTAGTACAGTACAAACAGAAGTGGATCAAATAGAACTCAAACTGAAGGTTGAAAATTTTGTAGCTGAAAGTGTTTTGGTGCTAGTCCATGTGAAACACTACATGGGCACTACTTTCATGTCAGGCTGTGGTTATATCTTCTATGACACGAAGAAGATTTCATAGTCACTTGCCAGCTGAGTTTCCTTGCACTGATATCATTTACGTCTTCATCTTATTCTTGTGCCTCTGCAGTTACAGGAAATAAAAACAGCTGTGCAGAATTAAAGTATGAGATTGAAGCAAGCCAGAAAAGAAATAAAGGGATTCATAAAAGTTTTATAGAGTGTTGAAATATTTATTCCTTTTGTATAAATGTGCCATTCAAATTTCTGTCTGGCAAATTGCATATGCCAAGCAATACCTGTCTACAAGTTTCGCTCTTATAGTTTCACAGGCTTGGCTACTTCTAAGCCAAGCACTCTGGCACCACACGAAAGATGTTTGATCATCTATAAAATGTCATCTTTACTGTTATACTGACAGAATATCTGCAGCAGATCCTGAACTAGTGTACAGCTATTTAACTGTATTTTGATGTGATGTCAAATAGCATACAGGCTCATCCACCACTTTCATTTCTTGCACAAGAACTATATTAATAATATGAAAAGAGTTTCAAATCAAATGAGGGAAAAAAAATCACTAGAGACAGGCTGTTGGACAAGCCAAGAAGGAAACAGTGCTAGAAGAAATATGTCCCAAATGTGCACCATCTCTAAGAGATAACACTTCATGCAGGTGTCTTTGTGTGTAAGAAAGAAGGGATATGAGTCTGGGAGTAGGAAGTCACCTAGCTGTACCAAAGCATTTAGCTGAAACAAATTGAACTGTAAGAGCCTTATTTCCCATTATTCACAATTTTCTTTAAGACATTGGAATGACTTAAAGGCTTCTGTAGGTAAACAAACCCAAGAGTATTTTGCCTTAAGTCAACTGAATCTGAAGAAAGAATTTCCATCCGCATTTTAGCTTTGAATGCAGTCCTGGGGCATGAAAGAACATGTGCATGGTGAACACATATGAATCAAATCCTGCACGAATATACACATGTGACTGCTGGGTCATTTCGGCCTATTAGCCTAATATGAGTTGAAATTCAAATGATGCTGGACAGCTGGTTGTCCATTCCCCCTTTTAGGCAAATTTTGTCCCGGAAGCACAGAATCTGATCTGAAAAGAGAGTTGATTTATATTGCTTTCCAGGGCAGAAAACTGTAGAAGTAGAGTTTTCATTTAGATGCAAGCTTGAGATCTTTTTTTGTGTGAGTAGCAGCAGTCATTGTTTGGCTGAAACAAAAGTGTGGGGATACTGACGGCTTGGGCTGTCTGAATTTCATGTGCTGCTGAACATTTTAAAACCCAGCAGTACCTTGATGTGATATATCAAGGTGTGCAAAAATAGCCTGTGGTTCTTTGGATGGTCTCTGCTCACCTCAGCTCCTTTCTAATCTTGCATACTAGAGCAGAAGATGACAGCTGGAGGAGAGGTTTGTGGTTTCACTATTGCTTAAGCATTTTTTGATGGCAAAGTTAGGTGAATGTGACACTCTTGTGCCAATGCAAGGGCCTGTTCTCTCATATTTAGAGCATGACTGTCCTGTGCAGCATACTCTTCTAGAAAGGTTCCAGAAACACCAACCTTGTGCTGATTTCTGGTAAATGCAGCTTGTAATGATAACTCTTTAGTAGTGGGCATGTGGAAGGCATCAGGTGTTGTAGGTCAACAAACACTGCCAGGACACAGTGACAAAAAATACTGAAATATCACATTAGAAATTATCTCCTATGTGCAGTCAATGCCAAAGTGGCTAACAGCCCGTTTGTACTGCGCTGTTGAATGGCACAAATTACCTTGCTCCACCTAGAAGTAATTTACTACTAACACCCCAACACTTCTCTGTCAAGCCTTGCTTGTCAAGCTGACTGAGAGCTTTCTTT
>JAOEHX010063334.1:723-15965 GCA_025448015.1 Bolborhynchus lineola | reverse complement strand
TTCATTTTCTATGTAAATGATTGCTGCTTTAAACCATTGGTTATGGTTTATTTATAGAATAATACATAGTTCACAATTAAATGCCAAGCTATAATTGAATCAAAGGATTCTGCTGATGCTTCATCTCACAAGGGTGCAGTTCAAGAGCTTTATGAAGGGCAGCAGAATCTGAGTCTAAATTACAGCCGCCAGTATTCAGTCTTGGATCACACATTGTAATGTGTAATAGGGGTAAAAGGATTATTATAATACTGCACTAAATAAAATGTATCAAACAGCAGAATTCAGAATGCTTGCAGAAGCATTTAGTTTATGATGTGGGAGGCTAGAGATTATACTGTATGAGAAATGAGGCTAGAGGAAAAGTATTTCATAAACACATTTATTTTCTTTGTATTCTGAAGTTATTCTTAAATAAAAGGAAAATTTATGTTTCATATATTAATGCACAGTAAATTCATAATGTTCTGCTACATAGTAATAGCTGATTGCAAATGCTACATAGCTATTTCCTGTCACAATAGATCAATAATTATGCTAAAGAAGGAAAATAGTAATTCTCAGATTTTTGATTTTTTTAATAAAATTAGAAACATTGAAAAGTCATATCAAGTACAACTGGTGTGAGAATAATATAAAAACCCTGTATTTTTCTAGTACATAAAGAAGTTATCACAAAAATAGTTCATAGATACAATTCACAAAAACAATATTCTTTATTCATGAAAGAAACCTGACGGACAAAGCATACATTTTTAGGCTAAAAAGAGGATTAGTTTTGACCTAGATAGTCTGTTTTGGTTTGGAAGGTGTGTTCTTAAACATAGTAATGATAAAAACCTTTACACTTTTTTCTACACTGTCTGCTAATTTGTGGTGTATCTATTGTGCTGTAAGCAAGGACACCAATCAATATTTTGTTATGTAGGCATTTAATCCATCAGATGTTTACCCCAGTTCCTCACACCAGGCTGTAATCAGTCCAGAAAGTCCCTAATGTGGCCATAGTAACTTTGCACTACCTGTGATGTTGTGGAAGCTCATCATGTGCCTTCCACAGGGTTTCTGCATGTTCCTCTGACTCTCTTCAGCGTAACAAATAAAACAGTGGGCTATAAAGGCATTGGACTAACCTCAGGATGGAATTTTTCAATGGATTTAGAGTATAGTTCTTTACAGATCTTACTGGAATTGAAAGTATTCAAGAGTAAATTAGACACTTTGAACAATGTCAAATGCATGTTTATGGAACAGCTCCCTGGGA
Source organism: Bolborhynchus lineola (assembly GCA_025448015.1). Classification (NCBI taxonomy): domain Eukaryota; kingdom Metazoa; phylum Chordata; class Aves; order Psittaciformes; family Psittacidae; genus Bolborhynchus; species Bolborhynchus lineola. The sequence continues at coordinate 14,701 of JAOEHX010063334.1, read as the reverse complement.
AAGAGTGGGGAAAGGTTGGTAGCTCGTTTTCTGATACCTATCAATCCAACACATAACATGGGAAATCACAGATGTACAAAGTCTCACTTGCCAAATATGGGAATATAGTGATTTTTAATCTGAAGTTCAGGAAAGTCTACTTCACACTGGCATTTTTTTTCCTACAAAGTATTTAATACTGAACTGATTTTTGATTCTGAATAATACATATGTAGTCATTATAACTTCTCTTGAGTTCCCATTCTCAAAGTCCAACTGAGTATATCATAGCATATTATTTCCAAAACTATCTTTTAAATAAGTTGCAGTAAGTTCTTCAGAAAAATAGAAGTCATGCAATAAACTCACAGTGTTGATATAAACCAAAAAAGTCAGATGAATACAGATTAAATATTTGTACAAAGCACCACAGAGATGCATGATGCTAAACCAAGACATAGATGCAACTATTGCTTCAGGGAGGGTATTGAGAAAAGATAGCTGTCTTTCTGTTAGTTTGGTTTTCTTCTTTTTTCTTTTTCATTTGAATATTACTTGCTTCTAGCAATATCATGAAGGGAAAGAACAAAGAAATATATAGCAGGTGGAAAATTTATGTTAATAAATGTAGAAAACATACTAGATCAGGCCAGGTAGGAATTTATGGATGTATAGCAAGAAAGGTTACAACAAATTGTAGTCCCTACAGTAGATATGCCCACAGAAAGGTCAAGGGTGAGAGAGGATAATATCTATTGTTCAAAGAGGATTAGACTGTCCTTACTGCTACCGTGGTAACTTTAGGCAACAGTAACAAAGGCTTCATATTTAGAGAAGTGGTAAGTAAACAGGAGAGACTGTGAGAAGAGCTGGCTTTTGGAGAAACTCAGAAACAAGATTGAGCATGTGGTATATAAATATTTGAGGCTCTGAATTAGGAAAATATTCTGCTTTAATTATACAGGGCTCATATTTGCATCAGTAGAAAAATTTTATCAAAGTAGGCCTTTGATGAAGTGTATTGGCCAAAAATACTCCTATCTGCATCGTAATGCAGAGCGTGTATTGCAGGGGATTACCTGATGCAGATGCCAATGAGGGTTTTGTTTGTTGTTAATTACTTGAATAGTTTGTAAAGCATCTGGGAACATTTGGTAGAAAGTAAAAATTACAAACAGAAAAGGCAAAAGATTTCTGAAGAGCTCCATTGCCAATTAGATATTTACATTAAAAATCATTTTTCCAAAAATGCTGTAAACTGGAAAGTCCTACAACAGTTTGAAAATCTATCCATTTCTCCAAAGAGTCTAATAGAAATTTGAGAGCCTTTGATACCTTTGCATGACTTTTTTTTCATGTTATATCATTTTAAGAATTGAAGATGAAAAGACTCTCATATAAGAAATCTTTCATGTGTTTTTGCAATACATGGATTGCCAACCAAACCAGTGACCCAATTTAAAATTATTTTCATGAGTTTGCACGGGTTTACACATGAAGAATCTATACAAAATCTTTTGATATCAAGCTGACCACTGACACAAGTCACTGATAAAACAGTACAGAGAACATATCATTGAAGAACTCTGTTTCTCTTACACAGATGGTAACAGTTTCAGGAAACAAAATATATACAGAGCAAATTCGTTAAACCTCTTCATCATGGTTTAATGAAATATTCACCCAAATTAATCCAAAGTCTCTCAGTTTGTTAGATTCAAAATATTTTTTACCACCATCACTATTTTCATCTAACATTTCCAGTGTGAATAAAACTTAGTAATTCAAACATTTGCAAAAAGCAATTGAGTATTAATAATAGAGCAAGCTATATCAAAATAACTTCAATGAAGGCAAATGCAGAACTGTTCTTGTGATGTTTACCTTGCTACTGAATAAACTGCCCTCACATTTTTTGCATTATGCTGGGCAACTACAGAACTCTGGCAGAACTTACCTCCCCTTCTGTAGACTGTAAGTGCAGTTCTTTCCTACAGGTAGCCTTTAAGTCTCCTGCAGCTGCGTTGACCTGCACTCCCCGGGGTGCTTCCATCACCAAAGATCTAGTAGGAGATTCAAGTCTGAAACACAAAAGCAATCACTAAGAAAAAATGCACTGAATCAAGGTACCAAAACCACCCAGCCCCCAAACTCACACTGCATGTAGAAATGAATGCATTTTGAGAGGTAAAGAAGTAAAAATGAGTTATGTATGCGATTCTCACACTACACTTTATGATCTGTAGAAAGAAAAAATTAAGCACCTCTTTAAATCTATTCCTATTTAAGACAACATTTAGGCATATGCTGTTATAAGCTTCTCTGCTTAGTGATGCTTTCCAGCATTAGTACCTAATTTACTTAACTATACTAATACTAAAATATAGGTACTTAAGAATCCACATGTTTCCATGAGTGTTTCTGTAGAGACAGGTAAATAACTAAAGTCTGCTTAGTGTCTGGTAAGAAATGCCAACTAAATAACAGGAAAACAAAACACTTTAAAGTTTTAAGTAATGAATGTAAAACTGATTAGACTTACTCTGCCTTCACCGGCTCATTCATATTTTGGAGTAGGTATAGCAACATTATGTATGAAGAAGAGAGGAAAAGAGAATCTGTTATGTCTCTATTATCATGGAGATTTTGCATGCTTTTTCTGTTCTGCAAAATACTTGTTATGCTCTTTAATCCTGTTATGATAGGGTTATGACCCATATCATTGGGTCTTGGTATCTGTCCTCAAAACAATACTGTTCTACTGTCAATCTTTTCTCTCTACTGTGTACCTGAGATCCTCCATCACCTTTAATGCAAACTATAATACTTTCTTAGCTATATGATCTCACAACACTGCAGAAGCTTCCCTTAAAAGGGAAGTACTAATGCAGATTTCACAGAAGTCAAGCTTACACACTGACTAGGAAAGATGATTGGATGAAAACTGCCTTGAACTAAGAAACAAAAATTTGGATTCAAGTTGTGTTCAGCTGTAGACTTACTGTATAGGCCCATTATGAGGAAGACAAATCTTTTAATCCATTCATATCCCCAAAATATGACAGAGCACAGTTCCACTTTACCTGAACAAAGGCTTTTTGTAAGACGAAATGTATTAATGACAGAAATATCTAGAATGAGTAGCTTGAAGGAAATACTGCATTTCCTTCTTCAACAAATTGTATTTTGGATGTCAGGTTACATCCATCCAAAAATATAATGAGGTATTAGGTATATAAAGGAAAGAGTAGATTAACAAAGAGTTTGCTACAGAAAAGTCAAATGAAAGATCTGTCAAGTAATGGAACAAGAGAATTTAATGCGTTCAACTATTGAATATTTAAGTGTACAGAATAGTGGTGAATTATCATTTTGAAACCAAAATGCCACATTTGCATACAGGTAAATTGCAGAGATGATATCTATAAAATATTTCTTTTTGTTACATGGCACTGAAACTCAGGAGTGGAAGGAAAGAAAATGTATCTGTACCTAAACTGTCCAAGAGAACAAAAAAGGAAAGCAATTATTTGGTAACACAAATGGAACTGTTAAAAGCAGGTGTCCAGATAGAGGAAAACACTATTCACAGCTACCTATATAAAAAAAGCATACATGGGAAACATATGGATAGAAGCAGTAGAAAAATCTGAATTTCTGTTAGTGCTAAGCCATTTTCTTTCTTTTTTTTTTTTTTTTTTTTTTTTTATTACACCCTGTAGGGAGAAGTTAATAGAAGGTTCTGCAGTTCTTTGTACCAGGAAGAATCCAGGTATCATGAATTATTTAATCATGTACATCAGTGTTTCTCAGGTGGTGGGTTGTGAACTTCTGATGACTGTAAGATAGCAGAAAAAGAGCTTCCAAAACCTTTTAGAAACAATATAAACTATGAAGTTTAGAAATAAGGTTTTTGAAAGTGCTGTTGCCTTAAAGAGGTATTACCTTGAATTTAAAATGAAACTGAACTGTATAAATGTTAAATGATTGCATACTGCCTTTCCATATTTTTCAGCAGCAAATTTTTTGCAATTTACAACCTACTTTCCAGGAATATTAACATTTCTTAGTGCTTTCAGCTGCCATTTCACAATCATGAAGACAAAAGTGCTCTTAACTACATTTATTGCATTGAATTTATAGGTATTAGCAAAGTCACAAATATTTCTGGTTTCCTAACATCAAGACCACTTTCAGACCTGACTGAAATTTTTCAACAGGTGGACAATAAAAATCTATTTAGGAATATGTTTCAAGAAACTATGATTTTGTTTGAAGAATAAACTTTCTTCTTTCTCCTGAATCATATGGCAGCATACAGCTCAGACTTGTTTTTTCTGGTGTCATCACTGTTTTTCATGGACTATATTAACATAAATGATTTCCAGTTTGTCTGGAATTCTAAAATAAAAGACATTTGGGCAGTTAATTTCTGAACTTGACAAGTTAATAGCAGCCTTCTGCACACTACGGAGAAGAAAAATCTTTTTCAGACAATAGATCTTTTTAGCAGATTCCTGTAATCAGATAATGTGGTAGAAATATCAATGAACGCCTGATTATCAGCCACCTATTAGCAAGTAAAACTGAATGACTAAATCTGTTTTACAGTTACTAACTTACTTTTCTTAATATTAATCTTTGGAAGACCTACATCTGAAAAATGACTTAGCTGCACAATCTGCAGAATGCTACTGGAAATGCAAAAGTCTATACACTCAGAGAGATTATTTCCTCAATGTTTTGAAATAAATTAGGCTTGATATGCAGTTGGTTTATAATATTTTTGTCATATTTCTGAAAGCTTTAATCTCTACTATAAGCCTATTGTAACACTCCACATTGTAATACTCATTCCTCCAAGGAAAAATGAATTATTACAATAGCTTATCAAGAATCTGCTTTCCTTTCAGATCTACTGATGGCCTGTCAGAGTGGCATTTGCATCTCTGAATCCTATTCTTACAATTTATTTTTTATTTCACAAATAATAAACAGCTATGATGGAGAAGGTAACTCCTGCTATTATTAGACAGAAACCACAACACTGCAGGAAAGACAAAAATCTTTTAAAATGGGGTTTTCAAATAATATAGTCTGTCAATTAGCTGTATGTGATGCATACAGATGATTTATCCAGAGTTGAGAAGGGCTTTTTCTCTTTTTAATTATCAGTGGTTAATTTGTGAAAAAAGATAAATTTCAGAGGATCAAAGCTATATGTTTGAGCTGAATTCATTAAAGAGTTATTGCTAAAAAAGGCAACTTTTCAAATATCTTCAGTATGGTCCTTTGAAGGTATTAACATATTTCTCATCAGAAATGCAGAAACATTTATTTTTCATTTACTGTTTCCTGTTTATAAGATGACCTAGATTGTATTAGAGGAAAATAATTTTAAAAATATGAACCAAAAGGTTTAATTTGGGGTTTTAAGAAATATTTCAGATTTACCTCTTATATATCCCTCATACTCACATGGGATATGATTAATCTATGTTAATTTTGGTCTGTTAGCTAGCAGAAGGTATTTCTTAAATGAGAAGGAAATAGAAGATTTCCCTATTCAGATGTGAATAATTTATTTGCTTCTTGTCTATTTAAGCAGTGGATCCAATCCACGCTACTTAGTAAAACTGCTAATATAGAATTATAGAATCATAGAATAGTTAGAGTTGGAAAGGACCTTAAGATCATCTAGTCCCAACCACCCTGCCATGGACAGGGACACCTACCACTAAACCATATCACATCTACCACTTTGGAATTCGGATTCAAAATGAGATTAAAAAATAGTCTGTCAACTAGAGATCACACACGAGAAGCAGGTACTTATTTCACTTTTACTGTCTTTTTTACAGCTGGGGGTCAAGAAATACTTTAAAGTATTTAACTTTTATATATGATGGCCTTGCCAACATACATCGCTGTGGCTTTTTTTCAGTCAGCATAGAAATCCTGTTATTAAAAAAGGGTTTTGCAAACCTAAAACCAATGGAAAACCTACACATTGATTTGGTCACCCGTTTGTAGATTTCTATAGATTAAAATAATTGTGACATTGATAATGCTAGCTGTAGTTGAAGAGTTGTGGCAGACTGAGGCTACAGTGATGTAAGATACACAAGGAGAAAGGAAGGCAAATGGTTGCCCCACATCTCTCCCCTGCTTCCTACTTCTTGCCTTCAAACAAGCACTCCCAAACACAAAACTCCATAGAAAGTAGCGCTCTTGTCTTCCACAAGTGAACAAACCATTTTGTTCCAAATTTGAATTAATTTTTTTTTCAAAATGTAATTTTGAAAACATTTTACAGAAACACCAACAATTTTAAAAATACATTCTTTCCATTTCTATGATTATGAAAAGAACAGCTGGCTGCCCTGACACTCGAGGAAACCGATTTCAAGGGTCCTCCACTGTGACTGAGAGTCCTTTAAGGAGTCCCCTGAACACTAATGGTGCTTGACAAAATTAGGGTTTTCATTCCATCAATTTCCTGGAAATCAGTCTGCAAACTCGTGTAGTATTCATAAATAGCCAAGTAATTTTATGATCATGGTGACAAATACACATGGAAGCCTTTTTTAAGATACTATAACTATTTAAACAGAGGATTCTTTATCAGCTGCATATGACATCACAATGGGAATGCTCTGAATATAAAATTGCTAGTCACTCATTTTAATCTCATTACTTATACTATTTACAAGATTAAACATGCACTTTTAAACATATATATATGTAAAGTGACTAAAAATATCATTTCGGTAGATGTAAATGTATCAAAATGAGTACCTTTTTGAGGTAAATATGAAACATTGCCAGAATAGTTATTTCTTCTGAAGCTTGTTGCATTCTAATGCTTGCTGCATTAACCAAATGCTTATATTTTCAGGATATTTTTTTATTTTTTCAGAAATGAAATGCATATGTAAATGTTCAGGCCTCATGAATCCTTAGTATTGCTCACTGATCAACAACTATTCTTCATCAAGAAGTAAAATTCTCACATATTCATGTGAAGATCTCTTTGATTTATGTGTTTACCCAAACTTTAAGGGAACAATTTGTCACTATTTTGTGATTTCATAACATGAGTCTTAAATTAGAAAAAGTTAAATAGATATCTTAAGGAATAAGTAATAGCTAAACCCAGTAAACATTAACATGACTTTATTTTCCCAATATCCAACTTGGCAGCTCATGGACAATAAACTTAAATAGGACAATTTATTGATTTAAGATTGGGATTCACTACACCCCTTTCATATTATGTCTGTGCTCTACGTGTCACGACATGTGTCAGTATGCCCTTAATGTAACTCATGAAATTCTCCTTAACCCAGAAATCACCACACTGGGCTCAAATCTGAATTCTAATTGTCTTGCACATGTCACTGGCTTCAGTTCAATGGGTCTGCATTATCATAAAAACACCTGAAACCACTGAATATTTTAATGTTATTTGACATAGAAGATAAATCAGAAAAACAATTTTCCCAGATAGGGAAATAAAGGATCTCTTCTGATAATATTAAAAAATGTTAGTCACTGAGGGGGAAAAGTAAGGAATAAAATGTGATCAAAGAATTTTTCAGTGATGTTATTAAAGCACTTGGAAAAGAGAAGAAACATTGAGGAAAGGTGAGGAGTGCTGGAGAAATCAAGTATATAAAGCAAGAGCTTAGCAAAATAAGTAGGTTATATGAGGAAAATTAGAGAGAACTTGTCTGGTTGTTTCTTAGAGTGGGTGAGGACATAGCCAGAATAGCTAAACACAGGGAAACTATAAAAATTAAAAATAATAAGAAGAACACATACCAAGGCCTAACTGGAGATACACCAAGGCCTAACTGGAATCTCAGGGAGCAAGAATTCATGCATTATGGAATTGAAAGTCCACTAAACCTCAAACTTTTGTAAATAATAAAAAAAAATAGTAGAAATTTGAGGTTTAGAACGTGTGCCTTCATTTCTTAGAGAAAAAACACAACATGCTTTGAAGTCTAAACATTCAGGCTGTGAGGCAAAGATCTGCATATGAGACAAACCAAAACAGTCCCTTAAGAAAATGTACAGGAAAAGAATTCCTCATCTCCTTGACACCTTAAGCTACCCCTATTCCACACAAAGCATTTCTCTTCCCATAATGTTCCTTATTTTTGTTCTGACCTGAAACCCTTTCTACACATGCCCTGATCACTCCACTAAACATACTTACATAAATTTTATTTTCTTCCCAGAAATTGCTCCATTACCTGAGCTGTATTTCAGAATATGCTTTCTTAAAATAGAAATCTATCTTGTCAGAGATTGAAGCAACATGCCCAGAGACAATGCTCAAGTGGCTGTCAAGAGTAAGATCTGAACATAAAGTGCCTGAGGGAGACTGAAGAGCCAAACTGAGCTCTTTGAATAACTGGAAATGCATAAGAACTGATTGACATAAAATATTCTCAGCTTTGAAAACTATTAGTTTCGTGTGCTTAGGAAGTGACAGTCCAGACCACCTGTAATCCTCCAATGATATTTTCAATATTGTTTCCCTAAAGTGCCTTAAGATGATATAATTGAATATATTTTAGCTGATCTACATCGTAAGGAAGCTACATCTCATGTGGAAAATTATTCTGCTGAGATTCTTTTAACAGGTTTGCTTCAACTTCTTCAGATTAAGCATAGCAGAGACCTTGGAATATACTCTTCAATGGCTCAAATATGTATATGTATCTGAGCAGCCCAAAAAGACAAACAGCCCATGGAAAAAAAAAAAAAACCAAAAAACACAAAAACCCCCAAAAAACCAAACTGAACAAATTAGGGAAAGAAGGAAAGTTTTAGTTTCCTTTCAGTCACTTTTTAAGGGCAAAGCATCATTTTGGAAAGAACTAGGGAGAGGGTTTTTTTACCTTCTGCACCACAAAATGGAGTGGTAAACTACAAAGATGCCAAATAGGCTTTTTCTTTATTCTTGGCAGTGAATTCTATCTTGAAATGCAACCCAGGATAGAATGAAAATTGCACAATGAGACATGTAAAATAATTTTTCTTCTCTATTGCTGAGGCTACTTCTGCATTTCTTTGTATAATTATAGGCAACAGAAGCTTGTGGACAGTGGAATATAATAGTTTGTAAAACTCATGTACTCCCTGTAACTATCTACTACATGGTTCTCCATCCTCTGAGACTCCTTTTATACCCAGCCTGTATGAGCTTCAGATCTTTTGTTTGTCTCCAACATGGTGCTAGGACAAGAACCCAGACCATGCTCTCTGCACCCACAACACTCCTAGGGGCCCCATGTCCTCCACGTACTATAACAATGACCTGACCATGAAGCAAGATACGTTAGTCTGAAGCTATATGTATACAAATAGGTAAACTTCTAAAAATACTAGTACTTTCTGTTAGCATCTCTAGTTAGGCAATGGTTTTCTGAAAACACACAGAAATTTAAGGATCTTTTGCCTTTCTATCAAATATGGACAAAACTGCTTAGCTGTTTCACAAATTATCAGGGACATGAGGGGAGGGAATTGATAGGCAGCAAAATTAAGAATCCCTATTTTCTTGGAAAAGTGTCTAAAAAGTGAAAATGGAGATACCCATTGGAAGGGAAAAAACTAGAGTGAGAAAATCTCTGGTGAGAAATTTAAAGAAAAGAATAAGGAAATTAAATGTTGATCAAATGATAAAAATACAAATAGTGCTTTTTGTTATTGCAGTAGTAAGCCTATTCATTTAAAATAATAAGAAAGGCAGGAAATTGAAATATTACGGATGTTGCAGCAGCATTACTTGGCTTTAATGTACATGTTTTACGGACTACAAGTACTATATCAGTTCACATTTCAATAGAAAAACTACAGCAAAAGGAGTATGCAGGTATGGTGGAACAAGAATCTATTTGGATTTGAGTACAAAGCATTTCAGAAATTATTTCATCAACCCCTAGGCACTGAGGACTGTTCAAATTCCAATAAAAAAATAGTCAACCACCTATACCTGGAATATCTGTGAAAATGAAATAGTTGACCAAAGCTTGTGCTTTTGTACCTAGTCCTAAGGTGGGCCTACATGGAACTAGAATTTCTTGAACATGTAGCAGCAGCTTGGGTCCAAAGTGGTACAACAGCCTTGGGGCAACCTCAGATGCAACAAGCCCTGCTGGAGCCAAGAGCACAACAGCAGGGCACTACTGAAATGCCGTGCATCAGCCCCTGTGATCTTGAGCACCTCTGCTGGCTGTAGCTGCTGTTAGACCTGAGCCAGCTTTGTGTAAAGAAAGCTCTTCAGCTGACTTCAGCCTAAGGTGCAGTGTAAAGCTGCCTTATCTTTCAGTAACTCAGCACTTTACCAATGCTTTCTATTGCTCCAAGCTTTATACAGGTTTTGAGTCCTGTATAAATTGAGAATTCATAGGGTATATTTGCACTCCTTGATAGCCTGAGACAGATATACTTGGAGCCCATCTGTGTGTTCCTGAAACAATGGCAAGACATAATCATAAAGCAGTCATAATCCAGCTGCTGATAAAGAATTTTAGTTGTCCCTGTTGTTCCTTTTCAGAGGCTATTCCTGAGTTTCCTGCATCTGAGAGACAGGGTGCTAATTTCTACTCAATATTCACCATCACACTGTTGAGTTTCACAGTATTCTCATTCTAGTGGTCCAGATCTTCTGATTGCCAGTGCTTCCAAACCTACATACCTCCTTCTAGCAGGAAGAGAATTATTAAAACTGATAATGAGTCCTGAAGAAACTCTTTGAAATCTCTCTCAAGGCTGAAGGAAGGATTTGGACAAAACATGCTTATTATATACCACTTAAAATGTCTCTAAATACAGTCTTCTCTGTCTTGCCTTTTATTTCTCATTAGATACCCCACTATATAAAATACTTCAGCTCCAGAAGGGACATCTACCCATTTTCTGTTTTCCAGAAGATTTGGTATCTTTTCAAGGGGAAAATATTTCTTGGGATTGTCATAATATACCCACCTTCTACTTCATCTTCAAGCCCTTTGTAATTCTTTTCTCTAATGACTCTTTCAACATAATATTGTAAAGCATTCCATACTAATGAGTTTAGACTAAAAGGTCTAACATACCAGACGACTCTTTTAATTCATCTTTTCTATCCATTTCACTAGAAGTTCTACCATTACCAAATCATCAGTCTCACAGTGTTTGCTTCCCCCTCTGAAAGTTTTAGTTTAAGTTTTGTCAATTTGACCTGATTTTAACCTTTTGCTTGGTCACAGATCAGGGACAGAGACTATTAACCACATGAAACTCAATTAATTTTGCATCTATTGTGATAGCAGTACTTTTTTCTCTTCATATCTCAGTTCCCACAAGAACCTTTTCCCTTCTCCAATATCAGATATAATAGTTGTCACTGAACACTAAAGCAAATTATTTTTTTAGTATAAAAGCCATACTTAGTTACCTTTTGATCCTACTGTGTCCTATCTGCATAGTATGAACTTTTAGTACTGGCTTTGTTCTTTATTCATTTCAATGTCTTTTATATATGAAAGCATCTCTGCATGTTAAAAAAAAGAAGCATAACTTTTGTCAATTTTTCAAGTTTTTACAACACCCATCTCTATGTCTGCATGAATATGTTATGTTAAACAAAATGAAAATATTTTCACCAGCTAGCGAAAAGACTGGGCAAACAAGTTTCTGTCAAAACACGTGCCCAAGCACTGAAATAACTATTTAAACACCAAATTCTGAAAACATAAACAGTGAACATTTCCACTTTATAAAAAAAAAAAAAAAAAAAAAAAAAAAAAGAATACTGAGAAAGTAACTAGAAGCTGACATCATTAAACCAGCAGAGGAATGAAGCTGGATTTTTTACTCTACTGCCTCTTCTCTCTTTTGATGAGCTGTGGCTTGTTATTTGATTTCTGGGTAAAAGAGAGAAAGTCCCAGGGGTTTTGTTACTCTCAGCCTGCTCAGACAACTAACAAGTTAATGACAAAATTCTTTTCTGATGCCTTTTTCTGCTCCAGGTTTTTATAGAATAGATATTTTTCCCTTTTAGTAAGCCCCCCCTTAAATGTCACAAAAGATGGCTCTTACAAATCATCACATTGATCAATTTTCATCTCACTATGCCCAGCATTAGCCTGCGGGATAATCAATGGTATGTGAAGCTTGGCACAGAAGATGAAAAAAACACATTAAATTTGATTTTGCAGTTACACCCAGAGAACAAAAACAAATTAATTTACCTCTTGATTAAGAAGATTATTGAGGACAAAGCTCTCTGCATTTAAGTACTTCTCCATCTTTTCTGCATGGATATTACCTATTAATGTGCCATATTTTAATGCATTATTACCCTAAAACCAATATTTGGGGAATATATTGGCAGTTTAGTTTTCCTAACTGTGTTCCTGTGAGAAAAAGTAGCAAGAGAAATCTGAAGATTAAATTACTAAGGTATAATTCATTTTCCTGATCCTGAGACATGTATTCTTTTATGCTGCTTATCCCAGCTAATGAAAGTCAGATTTAATTAGTTTTTGGGATGTGACACAACAGGTCTTGCCAGCTTTTGCAAAGGATTGTAGAAAAACATTTTCTGAAAACAAAATCTTGCTAACTGTTATCTGAAAATATAAGATAAGAGAAACATGTGACCATAGTGGTTGGGCACACATGAAGGAATAATTTTAAATATAAACTGAATTTTATTTTTATGCAGTAATTTTGAATAGCAAATATTAGAGATGCTTCTCTGTCTGAAGACCTCAAAATCTGGATACAGAACAAAGAGGGGATGAGGCAAAGTTTAAATATGTGAATCTAATATGAATCTGACTTTCTCTTTTTGGCTCCCTGTCCAGAATATATTGAGCTAAAATCCCTGGGCTTTAAGGGTCAAGACTATGAGCTTTGTGAGTGTCAAAACCTTAATCCATATCTTATAGGTCAGTTTCATTCCCAGTAATCAAGCTGGTCAGAATTCCATTTTTTAAATTCAGTAGTGAACTGTTTTACATATCCAAGGTTTTGAGTAAATTTCCAGCATCATTCTTTGAAGGAAAAAAAAAAAAAAAAGGTTTTATTTAAATATACTCGTATCTTTCTGTCTGAGGTTTACTATTTGACCACAAATATACATTCCAACATGAAAAAGAAGGAATCAGTTTTATCTTAATTAACAATCAAATGTAAATTCTTGTATCATAGCCTAATATATTTGCATTTAGGCACTGCAACTTGCTGTCAAACTGCAGTCACCTGTGTGAACTCCCATGTCAGTTCAGCAAACTCTCTACTGTCCCATGTTCCTGATAATTACAGAAGTCGCAAAGCATGGAGATGCAGCATTTGAAAAAAAAAAAAAAAAGGTTTAGGACTGCCAGTACGGTCTAGTGACACTTTGGCTAAGTTTTTATTGAAATATTAAAAGGCACTAGGTCCCAGGCCTGAGCCTGGTGCGCATTAACATACGCAACTAAGCAGCTCTTGGCACATTTGAGGCTTAGTTACAACTCTGCCAAACAATTTTCAGGCGGTATTTGTAGGGTAGCATGTGTCAAGGACCATTCCCACTCAACATTTAGGATACAGCTATTCTGTTTTAGAGGATACAATGATTTTGCAATGTCAATGTAGTTTTATCAGCTGGGCCTGAGGACAGAAAATAGGTTTTGTTATTGTTTTGTTTCTGTGACAGAGGTAGCTTTCGGGGCCACAGGGAAATGTCATATTAGGGTTGGTGACCTATTTCATAGAATCATAGAGTCATAGAATAGTTAGGGTTGGAAAGGACCTTAAGATCATCCAGTTCCAACCCCCCTGCCATGGGCAGGGAGACCTCACACTAAACCATATCACCCAAGGCTATGTCCAGCCTGGCCTTGAACACCGCCAGAGTTGGAGTATTCACAACACCCCTGGGCAACCCATTCCAGTGCCTCACCACCCTTACATTAAAGAATTTCTTCCTCATATCCAATCTAAACTTCCC
>JAOEHX010063320.1:18641-36550 GCA_025448015.1 Bolborhynchus lineola | reverse complement strand
ATATCTGTGTTTAAATCCAGCTACATAACATTACTACAATGCACACAAAAACTCTTCAGGCATGCAAAATCCTACAAGGCTGCATTCTCAAAGTTATGGCATCACAAAATATTTATTCATACAGGAATGAATGACAATGATGCATGCCCTCCTATTTTGCTCTAAAGCATTCCAAAAGATCCTTGCTTTGAGCATTAATATATGGTTAATGTTGATACACCATTAATATATGGGCCAGGTACAGGCCCCTTAGTTCAGGAAAGTATAACTGCACATGGATAAATCAAGTCCAGTCACAACTTTATCTTCCAGGACAGCAGTGGGCATAAGCAAGTTACTGTTACTATCAGCCAAGCAAACTATTATTGTCAGTCAGGCACACAAATATGATCAAAAACAAATACTTGAAAACAACAAATTTAATTTATATGTAAGCTGGATCAAGGCCAAATGCACAGCAGAACGAAGGACTGAAATATGTTTCCAGGTAGTTCTCTCTTGCTGCATTTTAAATGAGAGTTATATTCATGGAAGAGCAGCTGATGTCTGCACAGCTCTGTAACTCACAATATTGAAACAGTCTCAGTAAAAAAGAGTAATTGCCTCTTGTAGACAAATGGTTTTCTGTATGCTGTATGGTCTTTCAGTGTTCTGGGACAAACAAGTTGAAGTGTTATAAAAAACACCCATGATATTATAAATTTTGAATAGGCAAAATGAATAGATGCAGAGTGCATAGAATAAAGCAACTCACAAGCACCATCATGTCAGCCTTTTACAATTTTTACTGAATAGATAGTACATGATGCACACAGTGTAACAGTCAATTTAAGGGCTGAATGAGCTACAGAGATATGAATTTGTAGCCCATGAGAATGTGTTTAAAGTATAACAGTAACTTTGCTCTTTCACTCACTAATACCTTAATTTTCTGCTTGTATTTCACTTTCACAGTTTTTAAACGCCAGTAAAAACCTTTAAGCAAAATCTCTTTTGATGAAAATGATGCAAACTGTTAAATCAGCATGGGCTACCAGGATAGCAGTAGAAAAATGATTAGCTTTTTTTTTTTTTTTTTTGTTATTTTAACAATTAAGTTCTGTAAAGAATTATGTTTAGCAGTTGAACAAAATGCCTATTGTAACTCCAGGCACCAGGAAAAAAAAAAGCTGCCTCTGGGAAGGAATTTATTGAACTTGTCCCCTCCCTCAGAATCACACTGAACTCGGAATTTCACAGCATGCGCCCCATCTCCAGAAGATCATGATTTGCTTTTCAGTCAGATGCTTCCTGCTGCTGGTGAAACTTAAGCCGTGTTCTTTGAAAAGGTTTGGCTTTAGAATTATTGCACTGCCATGATTTCAAGGTAAAATATACGGTAGGCTCAGGGGGCCACCAAAGGAAATTGGTGGTCTAGGATGAAAAATGACCTATTTCGAATTTTATATATATATGTGTGTGTGTGTGAGAGAGAGAGACAGTGTGTGACCTTTTGCACTTACGCATGCTACGTATCTGTAAAGTTTAACTGAGTATCTCATAAACATCATAATAGCGACTTAATTCATCTGCAGAACACCAAATGTGATCCAGCAGTTTGTAACATATTAATATCATCTACCAAAGACATTACAAGATATTTTTTCAGACATCACTTCGTTAGTAAAGCAATTCTCCCTCTTTAATATAAATAAATAAAAAGGAGAACTCGTGGGGTATTTTTTCAAGAGGAACTATGCATATTTGAGTATCTGACAGCAAACATACATTCATTACAGCTCCTGATACCACATGCTGTTACCAGCATCCTGTAGCATTGCCTGCCTCCAACATAACAGAAGAACTTACAGATATTTTAAAATCTAGTACTGTGAATCAAGCCCCAATCTGGATTTTCTTCAAATGTAGGCACAAGAGATATATGTTGCATCTCTTGAATAGAAAACAAGGTATCCCTTTTAAATATGAGAGAACTGAAAACCAATTTTCTAGGGGCCCTGAAAGCTCTCCACTCCTGTATGGTATGATAATGTACATGCTGCACATGGCAGGATCTGCCCATAGTACCATTTTTAGAAATACACTATGGTTATTTAAGCAGGGATAGACAGAGAGAGAATGAAGTTATTAATGTAGCCATCATCCATCCCGTTTGAATGCATAGGTACAACACTGGGATTACTATCAATCAGCATCTTAGAGCCAAATCCTGTAACTATGAAGGCAAATGCTCAGAACAGCAAGCAATATCCTCAGCAATAAGAATGTGTATGATTGAGTACCCAAAAGAGCAGACAGTCTTTACCGAATGCCGAAAAATACAAGTCAGAAAACAGTTATTAAAAGGAAAAATAAGATGGCATGCTATTCCATGGAGATAATACATGACTCACACACAGTTGCTCACATGCCTGGGACTTTTCAATTATGCATAAGGGGATCTAATATTTGCTATAAAGTTTAACAAGATTTTTTACAGGTTGTTCCAACCAAAAATATCTTTTTTATATAGTAAGCAAAATCTAAGCATTTTTTTCTTATGCATGTATATATATATATACAGTCATAGAAAATGACTATAATATATTCAATAGACGGTTTCCATTCAGTCTTCAGGTATTGTGTTGCATAGAGCAGTGACAGACATGCTTTGCTAGTCTAGGATCTGAATTATCCTCTCAGACACTTTTCTGTTCACCCTGCACAGTTACACTTACTCTTCTCCTCCATATAACAAATTCCTTATGCTATTTCCCAGAACAGTTGCGCACATCAGTCACTTACTGTTTTTCTCAAACATTTCCTTGCTTGACTACATTTTTTTCTCTCTTTTTCCATTCTCTTGCTTTTTTATTTAAGAGATGAAGTCAGCAGTACAAAAGATTGAGGCAAAATATGAGCAAAGGCAAAATGTAGTAGAGTGTTTTTTAATCTTACTAATAGCTGTGAGACCCTTCATAAAAGGGGTCTATATTTCTTACAGCAGCCTGCCAGTAGGTATAAGATACAGAAATTCCAAAAGGAACTCAGAGCTGAAAGCCATACAAATTCAGAATTTTAAAAGTTAGGGATTTGTTGAGATTGGGTTTTTCATTTTATGGCATGTTTTCCAATATTTGGAGAAGAATAGTTACAAGAAAGCAGAACAGATCTTAACATACATTTACAACTTTCTTATTGTTTGATTTAGAAAACAGCCTAGTGAAGTTATGCTGTATTATACATTTTAATAACTTCTAAAATGTTAATAAATAATAATAAACTTTGAAATATCTTCCAAAGAGTGTTTCTCTTCAATAGAAATCTGAATATCTAGGGCTATAACTGGAAAAACAAGCATATTCTCCCTTGCTGATAAAAAATCTTAGTGGTTGCCACAGTTACAGAGACAAATTCCATTAAAATGAATAGACAACAGAAGTTTTATAATTACTATTCCTTCTAGAATTCAAGAATATTAGAAAACAGAATCAGGAGTTCATCATAGCTAGATACAATTTTATACACATTTGTATACTGATTTATACAACAGGTGAAGGTTTCATGCACAGCAAATGTTCTTGCTCTTTAAACAATACAAATCATTCAGGCTTATACAATCACATGGTTTCAAAACAGGCTAGTACACAACCTATAATTCACTTTAAAATGTCTCTAATTAGCAAGCATATGGAAAGCCAAGATAAATTAGTTCAATAAACAGAAATACAGATACCTTGTAAACAGTGTAACTTTTGTCCTGCTTACATATTTATATACAGTAGAAGACCCACTGAGGGGAAAAAGTGATTGTGAAAGTTGGTAAGCAGCCAGACTAGAAGTCTGAGCAGTAAAAAGTATTTTTCATAAAAAGCATTTCAAAGAAATTTTAGTCTGAATGACATGAGGAATATTTCACTGGAGTGCTGTTCCCACCAGAAGTAATCACAACTGGCACATGCAGAGACCAGGCAAAACTTCTGCACAGGTAAGACACCGGATGATTGCCAAGCCTGACCAGCTCAGCATATCTCACATGCATTGCACACTTTGTAGCAGAAGCTGTCTTTCAGATACTGTCTGTCCAGTGAAGTCAGTAGCATGATCTTAGATTAAGCTGAGAGGAGAAGAGAAAGTTTCAGCTACCTGTACCTTCATGGCATGAACATTTATTCAGTGCATAGGACTACCCTGCCATCTGCCCAGCGTTCAGCCACTATGCACATTTCCTTGGACTTTGGGATATCATGGCACTACTATACTTATGGATTAGGGCAGTTATAGAACAGGGACATTCATTTATTAGTACTAAAGAGAAGGCAAGAAAAAGATGAAGTAAACAAAGAAGATGGTTAGGCTTTATATTAGGCTCATCACATTACATGTAGAATACTTCTTATTTTCCAAAAAATTTTAGAAAGCATCCATATAGCATATGTGTTTTTTAAAAGATACATTGGCAAGTCATCATTCTAGATGCTCAAAAAATTCTTACAAGTGTGAAAGTATTTCCAGTGATGAGTTACAGCATTTTAACACATTGCAGTTGAACTCATTTTTCATTCTCTCAGATTATACCTTAAAGTTACTGAAGTACTTTCAAGCACTTGTTCACAATGTATTACCACATTTATGACACTGCAGTATTTCTACAATATTATACTACTACTTTTAGTGACATACATTTTACAATAATGATGGAATTTAAGCAAATGGAAGGATTTGGTTTTTATGAGTAGTATGAGGCTGGTACCTCACTTGCCTTTCTGAAATGGAAGGACTAAAGGACTAAGCAACAATTCATTTTATTCATAATAAAAAATTTGTAGAAGAAATCATTATGTCTCAACTGATTACAAAAGCCTATTTAATGAAATGCATATTTTTGAAGACTCAGAGGTACAGTAATGTTTGCACTATTATTTAAGAACCATTAAGTACAACTGTGACAGCAGCTGTATTAAACATTTTATAGTCTTCTCAGTGTATGTTTATTTTCTACATCAAATTTTGCTCGCTTACAATACTGTTCTAATAATTCAGCATCTAAGCAATGCCACACTTCAATGGATTGAACTTAGCAGGATGTTTTTCTGAAAAGGGGGGAAAAAAAGTTTCTGGCAAAATGCCTACCTCATCTACATGAATTATAAGTGGTTTAAAATAATTTGCTGTTCTCTAGGTCTGTTTAACCTTGCCAAGAATTTTTTAAGCATTTCAGGAGCAAATTTACATAAATGCAATAAAGGTTTCAAATCTTGTATTTGTACTTCCCAAAGTACCATTAACTTTGGGTTTAATGGCAGTAAGAAATGAAGCCTTTGTTCTACTTATTTGCATCTCCATACAACTTTTTAGATTAAGATATTCATTAGCTAAGTGAAGTCACAATATAAAGGTGATTTAAAGGCAAAAGAAAGCAACTTTAAGCTTGACCAGCTTGTAAGAAGCATACTCCAGGTTGACGTTGCTGAGGACAGGTGCTGATTCAGAATTTGTAGCCAACAATACTGTGAGGGTAACATGCTGCTCCTTGGAGCTGGGGATAGCTCATGAGAATGCACTTTTCACCCCAGGCAAGCATATGTCTGTCAGATATCCAGAATCTGCTTCAAAGGCTAGAACTATGTTGTTACAAATTTTGGATAAATGACTTGCCTTGAAACTCTAAATTGCATCACACTTCCAAGACTACAGCTGGTCATAAAGTTTAGATCTAGATTTTTGACCTTTGATGTCTGTCTCTCACAAACCTCTTCTATAGAAGTGGCCTTCAGGTACAATCATGTTCTAAATCTTCTCAGAGTTTGTGGTTGTTCAGTCGTGCCAGTCAATAAAACTGCCTTCTGTTTAAAACCAAAATAATTTTTAGGCTGTATATTGTGTCATGACATTTGGCAGGAAAGAGAAAAAGCCAAAGTACCTGTGCATCAATGTCTACACTAGTTCTGGTGGCAGGAAATATTGAATAAAATATATTTTCTACTGTGAAGGAATGTATTTCTGTTCAAAGCTAAATGTTCTCATTTGACCTACCTGCCTTTTCTGACAGCAGACATTATCAAATATACCAAGAACAGGGTGGAAATAATGGTATAAATTTTGCTGAAAAAGTAATTACTGGAAAAAAAGAACTAAGTGATTAAGCAAATAAACACTGATTTAATACAGTGGTAAGAATAATCATCATCTTTGGGACAGCTACCACACAGCTCTTATATCTCTAAAGATGGCAAAATATTCTAGATTCATGTTCTGAGTTTTCTTAATGTTACATGTTAAGTTCTTAAACACTGATAATTATGACATCCATCTCATAAAGATAATCCATATTAATGATATGACAATCATTAATGCTGAACACATAATATGAAAAAAAAAAGAGTAATTTCTGTTAAGATACTTGCATTACTTAATAATCCTCTAAAGAGAACATTTCAGTCACTTTATCCTTGCAAATCCAAAAGATTATTTAAGGTTACTTTCTGTCATTTTAAACCATGTCCATTGTGGATTCCTGCTCTAGCATGGCACTCAGTGTATCTTTTAAAATTAATCCTATGAAATGGCATCCCTCTGTGTAAGAAAGTCCTAGGAAGTGAAAAATAGTTAAGAAAAAAATATCGGTCTTGATAAACTGAAAAAAAAAAAAAAAAAAGTTTGTTAGATTAAACTAGTAATTTTTAAGAGAGGCATAAGACTTAACACTATTATATTGTACACTGAATTGGAAATACCCAGAAAAATCCAAAATATACAGTGTGGGTATAACATACAGGAGAACTCACACTTGAACTTGTGAATTATAAACAGTTCTGGTTTTCATGTTCAGCATTCACCATTAATAACAATGTGACAGCAATTTGCTAAACTCAGCATGGATGACCACTAGAGTATCTTGTGCTTTGCAGAACCCTTTTTAATCAAGTTTAGTTATATATGTCTGTCACAAACTTTAGATATGTCTTTCCACAAACTTTTCATGGCTCATTTTTCTTTAAAAGTCTAGGTATTAATAAAACATATGGCAAGTCTGCCTTTATAAAGAGGTTTATCAAGCAACTTAAAAACAATAACAAAAAACTTCTTGGACATTAAGACATAGCAAGATGTGTATCTTGCTGGTCGTTGTCAGCCTTTGCTGAGATGGAGATCAGCTCTGGCACCACAAAATCACAGTGACTAATTGTGTAGGTAGGAAAGACGAAATGCCTGGATTTATTTTTTTTTTCTTTTTTTTTAAATAACTATTTTCCTCCCTATATCCCCATCAGAAAACAGTGAGGGGGAGAGGACATCAAGTTCCTGAACACTGAATGGAAACTTTCAATACAAAAGAGTATATAAGTTTCTGGATACATAAGCACTTCCTTTTTTTTTTTTTTTTTTTCCTAGGCTTCTTCAAAAGTTTGTCTGTTTCTTCCCAAACAACACTATCTTCTCTAATAAAAGGTGCATATAAATCTGCCTATGCCATCAGGTCAGCATGACTACAATAAAAATACCTGAAGAGGTAAGAAAGGAAAACAAACACTGAAGAATTTCTTTTTAGGCCTCAGTAACTTCCCCTCCTTTTCACAAAGTAAAAATTCTAATGACAGTTTTCACTTGGCATTTGGTTCTTCAGTGAAGTAGAAAATACTTCTGCTTCCTAGCACGATTTACCAGCAGGTGTTATAGGAGGCAGGTGAAGAATATTACTGGAGTCACAAAGAGAAGGTTGCTCAGAAAACTTGCCTCTCTGTCTTCCCTTTCTCCCCGTCCCTACCCAATTAAAATTGCATATTTCATTAAACAGGAGAGCCCTTAGAGTAACTCCAGGTTAATGACTGCTTGTCTATGGCTTTTTGCTATCCTGACACTGAACAGAAAGAACATTTTACCATGTGGATCAAAGATCCTAAACTTTTAAGCTCACTATTATAAATATTAGGAAACTCTTGTATAAATCTTTTTCCCATTTGTTCTTCTCAGCCTTCCTCTGCCTTGTCTTATTTCTGTTCTTTTTCTTATTTCTTTGCCTCTCACTCCATTTAAACTAACTTCCTTTCTCCTCACCTGCCCTATGCTGCTTTTTGTTCATTTTTCATTTCTAGCAATCCATCTGCCTCCCTTCCAGCCCTCACTTCTGCAGGGAGATAAGATATATGTGAATATATACAGCAAAATTCTGGTTTCATTGAAGTTGATAACACAGCTCCCACTGACATCAGAACAGCCAGGATTTCAGTTTTGTACTGACATTTGATATGAAACTTCCAGACATTTTTCCTCATATGTTTGTGATAAATGTGTATGGATTTTTGATGAAAATAAGCTCAGGAAATTTAAACTGCACACACCATTCACAAAAGTAAAAATGGTCTCATATCCACACATTATATGTAGACATAGGAATTATGAGACACGTTTCTGAATGTATTACCTTTTAGACATTACATACCTCAAACCTTTTGCAGCTCTAACCTCTTTGGTCTTCTGGAAGGCACTACCTCTCTCATATGCTCTCTCCTTCTTCTGTGTCAATTCAGATAACAGCAAACCATAATTCCAGGCTGCTGAAGTGGGTGCTACATAGAAACGTGATTCAAGAGCCATTAGACAACTGTTTTCCCTGTATCTGTATCACAGTTCCACTGCCCCAAGTATTTTTGTTGGTAGCCTTTGTTGGGTTTTTTTCCCAGTTTTAATGTTAACTATCAGTAATTTATCATTCTAGTTACTAAATGCCTTTTATCACAAGTGCATAAATATAGCTCACCTTGAAGTCCAATCTCATTAAAATTCAAGTCAAGATCTACTCCTCTGACCTTTTGAGTTACTTTAGATTCCTACTGGTGAAACAGTGCAGTATTTGGGATTTTCTTTTTCAATGTTAACAACTGAATTCTTTTCATTGTTCTGTCATTCTGCTGCCTTTCTACTGGCAGGAACACCCTAGCATGATAGCATGAAGCATTTTGGACTTGCAGATTATTTCTTTATTCAAGCAGCTGCTACTCATGGACTAAATGTAAGAAAAAGACTTTGTGAAGCCATATATCAGGACAAAAGTTTTATAGCTTTAGTGTTGCTTACAAATCAATTTCTCTGAGTTGGCCTACCATTAGTAGCTTTTAAGATTGCTGAGAGCTGTGTCATTCACTGCTGTTTTGACACATTAATGCATTAATGGTATGTGCAGGCTGAGATAACTTCTCTGAAGTAATATTACAGTAATTACTAAGAGTCCTCAATATGACATACAAAGTTAAGAAAGGTGACAAAAGAGTATGTAGACGCTCACTCTTAAAACATTCATTCAACATTGACATTGCGTAATTAAGAAACTGCAAAAACATTGCCAAAAGGATTGTCTGCTATGTATACTATCAGACAAAACAAGCATGAATGAAAAAGGCAATTATGTGAAATTGATGGCTGATAGTATCAAATGATTCTGTTTCTGTAAAAAGAGGTTGAGAAAATCAGGGTAAAAAGCACTAGGTTTGCTCAGATCAGCACTTTCAAGGTTTCAAGGAGAAAAAAATTTAAAATCTCATTAGCATTTAGTAAAAAGGATGTAAATTTTCAAAGCCATTTAGGAAGCAGCAGATGGTAGTAATGAATCCTGAGTCTCTGTTTAGAAACTTTGAAACTCAGAACAAAATGAATTTCTGGATTTCTTCAGTTTTCACAGATGTCACTTAAAGTAAATTACTGAGATCATGAAACATTATCTGGAATATAGATCTTTGCCATCACAAATCATCTTACTTGATTCTTTCTCAATCAGGTTTATTTTCCCAAACTGTTACTCTGAGTTGCAAATTTAGAATACTGAACATTAATTCTTCTTTTCCCCTAAAACCGCTCTTTCATCCCCAATGTGTATTGTTTAATAAACTTGTTCAATTGATCGAGTACCTTAATATCAAAATTCCTCAGCTGTCCTTCCTTCACTTGGAACTAGGGACCATCAGTTTCATAACAATTCATTGCTTCATGGCCTGTTGGCTGAAGTACTACATAGGAGTAATTCGTTGGACAACATGTTTGTGATGTTGTGCAGGAGCTGGGATTAAGCAAACAAGACTGGAGTGCTTTTTGGCTTGAGCCACACAGGTATCCCTGGGATTCTGAAGTCTTTATAGTACATTTAAACATCATGCTTAAGATGATGAAATTACCTCTCAGAGATAATATAGTCTCAGAAAATCTCTGTAGGTTATTCACTGTTAGTATACACATGAAAAGAAATACACCATTATGTGATATTAATTCAAAAATCAATCCTTTAAAAGCCTTTCAATACATTTGAAGCTACTCAAGGGGAAGGATTTTTTTTTTTGCTTGTACATAGGTGAAGAGACGGAGAGTGGTCTTAAGCTTTTTCACAAGGTTTGTTTTGTGGTTTTGAAATCTGTCTTGAATACTTCCTGCCTAAAACCCAGCTGTGACAGTACACTACTTCCTTCACATTCCAGTCTGTAAATGCCAGGTCAAGAAATAGCCTTCATTAAATTCATATTTGATAATTGTAGTATAACCATTTTCAGCAGGTAAATAGTTGACTCTTTTAGGAAAACATATTTTCAAATCACCATATCAAATCACCATACCTAAAGCTAAGTTGGTGTTTTGCAAGAAGAGCTGATTAAGGACATCAGCACTTGGCTGTTAATTGTTTACAGCCATAAACTACTTCTATAATTAGCCTAAACCACATTTTAAATCACTGCAGTTTATTTTATAATCTGAAATGAACAGCAAAAATATGGGTGATATTTTAACTGATTCATAAATATTTAAAAGTCTGCTGATTTTCAATCATATCTTTCTGCAATCTGTTTCTCATAAATACTGAATTTAGTGACAGGTTATTTTCAGCAAAATAGCACAATTATCATTCTTGTATAAGAACAGTTAAAATAGCACAGAAAATCTTTAAGACTAAGAAGTTCCTTAGTATGATTGATTACCTGAAAGGTACTAATGTATTTCGGAAGCATGCTAGAGCAGTATTTCTATTGCTTCTATTAAGAAATTCTAGCTTCCAGCTTACCAGCTTGATGTATGTTTCTTCATATGTCTCATGTTTTTCATTGTTATCATAAGGACAAAGCAAATTTGACAGCAATATTTACTACTATTCTGCCGAGGCAAGAATATTTGAACAGTGACTAGAAAAGAATGCTACTAAGAACAGATTGCTTTAATAAATACTACACTATAAAAAAATATCCCAGAGGGCCTTTGTGGAGGAAAAAATGGTATACAGAAAATTAAGATTTAAATAGAAACTAATTCCACTGGCAAGTTTTTACCCATTAGGAATAATCAGTCAGTTCAGCCAAATTAATGCTACACATCCGCTATGATATGACAGAACATCCAAACACTTATGAATATATACATACATACATCTATAAATACAGGTGTTTTGTTAGCTGCCTTCATCTTCCACCAGGACTGGGTGCTTTTAAATAACCAGATATTTGAAGTAGAAGATAGCCAGTGTTATTTATTGCTTAAATGGTTTGTACCTATAGCCTATACACTCAGTTCTCTGATAATATGGAAGCTGATTCTAATGTAGTGCACTATAACAGTATAGTATCGACCATTGCTTTTCAATTCTGAATATGCTAGCCTAGCCTCTATGGAATGACCAATTTGTAATCCCATAACTAATCCTATGAACAAAGCTACCTTCAAAAAAGAATTAATATTTGAACACCATAAACATACTCCATTTGCAGGCCTAGTGTTCCCCCAGAACTAAGCCAGCAAAAAAGTAAAACCCTCTGAAGTGCTCTTTCCAACTTCATAAACAAATTCTTCTGACAACTTCACGCTGTGATGACAGAGACTCATATAAAACAGAGATAGAAATAATATTTCTCTATGTCAATGGCAACTTAATAGGCATATACTCCTGGAAACAAATCAAAGCTCCTCGGAGGAAAATGTATTTTGAGAACAAATGAAAAGCAACTGGTCAAAACAAGAAAACATTTCGTTATCTAAAACTAAGTTGCTTCCTTAAGTGACACAATTGAAGGAGATCTTAAAGTTACTTATTTACATCAGACCAGAAATCACAACAACCTCCTTCTACATAGGAAACCAAAGATATAAAATAAACATTAGGTATAGCTCAGTACAACATCACCGAAGAATTAACTACCTTCTTAACATGGACCCTGTTAATACAAAAATTTAGGTTAACGCAAATCCAATTGGTATGAAGTAAGACAGCTATGAAGTGTCATGCTAACATGTTTTTATTCTTTTTTTAATTAGGGAAGCAGACAAGGAAATGTATCAGAAATATCAAGGTAGTATCTAAGTTCAGTTGAATTACTTTAAGCTTGAAATCCAAAATGAAAGAGAAGCCTTTGAATTATACAACACTGAAATACATCAAAATTAACAGAATCATTACTCATCTGGAAACATACAAATGTTGTGTTCAATTAAAAACATAAAAAGCAATCCTAGCACGTAAGATGAGAATAAACAAGTATAGAAATAGAGATTAAAGATTTACATATGCATTTTCTACTGTAGATTATGATCAAAGGGGGCAATGTTAGGGATCAAGGGACCCCAGTTACTTTATCACTGTAGTGGGCATTTTCAAATATGTTTGAAAATAACAAATATTGTCTAGAAACAGATAATCTTTAAGACAACTTAGACAATCTAATGTGTAAAGTGTTTATAGGTGAATTAACCTGTCCCGCATGAACGTAAAATAAAGTTTCCACTCTGTACACTTAAGGATTCCTATGTATCACTTCTGGAGGTACTGCAAGTGCTTCATTTAGACTTCTCTCTTTCAATTCCTTTCTATGGCACATCATAAATCTTCACGGGAGCCAGAATGTAGATAAGGCTCTAGACTACCCTCTCCATGAGGGCTAAGACATATGAACTGAGCACAGGTAAACATGGGTTTTAATTTTCAAATTATGCATTCTGACATCACAGAACATAAACCTTTGACATACAAATTCATTTATCAGGCACCAATCTTAAACTGGAGACAAGGCAGTGGAAAGAATTGTTCATTCCCTTTCTAGCAATGCTTTGTTTCACAGGAACAAATCTCAAATTAGTACAAACGATTGGGAAAGCCTAGAGCCATTGATAAATAATCCCCAAAAGAAAAAGGGGGAAGGCAAGAGTTTTATAGAGTTTCTTAACCTGTAGAAAGTAAACACAAGAAACTTGAGCAATGCTTTGTCTCTCTGGAAAGCTTCTTTGCAGACGCAAGACATTTATACAATGCATAATATACTTCATTCCTTTTTCATAAAGATTTCATAAGTATGTAGCAAAATAAACAGAATGACTGAAGCCTGGGGGAAGTCAGTAAATAGAGCTCATTTCATATGCAAAAACAATAATGAGGAAAGATCAGTTACTGCAGTTCTAATAACAAACAACAGATGGTTCATAACAGAAACTTAAATAACATTGTGTTTCAGGTGAGCAATCCACATAAGGGAATAGAACTTTTCCTCCCACTCCCTTAGATTTTCATTTCACTCTGGAAGCACAAAGGAAGTGCAACAGCATCCTGATATTTTCTTGCTGCATATGGGCATTGCAGTGATACAGAATGACTGCAATGGTCCCTAAGGTTCCTCCCTTTCGCAGCAGGCACACATAGGGATGCTGGTAGCATCTTTGCAACAAAAAGAGTTCTTGCCATTGAAAGCTAATGAGAGTAACTTCTTTGAAAAGTTCTGTGCTGGATACAGTCTAAAGGTATAGTGAACAAAATTTACATACCCTTTGCATCTTTCTATCTTATCACTGTACTGAAACAGAAGTCAGCCTGATCTGAGAGTAGGGAGTACTTGCCTCAGATTTCTGTCAAGACCAAAACAGTTTGTGGGAATCAAAGTTATATCACAGATTCTCTGCCACATTCTCTCACCTGCCTATTGGCATACTATGTGACATTACCTATCTCAGTTTTTGTATTTGATTTATTCTTGATTCCATGCAAATTTAATGTTCAGAACAGTAGCTACAGACAACAGAAAATTACAAACTTGAGGTGGATAAGAGTTTTGCCTGTCATCTCTAAAAGCAGTTGAACAAATTGACTAACTATATGTTTAGAAAAAGCAATCCTATGTAAAATTAAAAATATATATCTTTTCCAGGTTTCACATACCAAAGCCTTGACTCAACTTTAAATAAAAACCAAATCTCTCTAAAAGTAGCCAAAGAAACAAAAGACATAATTCATACTAATGCCCATGTGTTGTGCACTATTTTTTTTCAAATACATATGAAATCATTTTATTAAGAACATCTTTTGGGAGGAGGGAGAGTCTGGAGGGTTATGGATGTATAAAGCAAGTGTGAGCTTCACATCATATATATCCTCCATATATATCCTCCAGCTGAAGTCACGAGACAGGAGACAAGAATTTTTTTGTCTGGCTATGGTATAACTGCAATAGAGGTAACCACTGAAAGAACCCAGACTTGGCAGATCCTACTTATGTGTTTAGGACCATCCACTTTCTCACCTTTGCTTATCTTTACAGTGGCCACAGAAACCTAGCCCTGGCTTCTGAGAATCATAGATCTCATGCAGGATTAGTGGCAGCTTTTTCTGTGGAATTAGTTGCTACTAAAATATCCCAAATCATCAATAGTTTAACTTCTCTATTATATTCAGCAGCTTATTCTTCAAAATAAATATGTTTGGGTGGCAGATAATTTTAGACACTTAAAATTCCTCTATTTTGTGAAACAGCTTGTACCATTACATTGGACTTCACTGACATCAAACTTTACCATTATAGCCCAATATCTGGAATAAAATCATAGAATAAAAATGAAAAACAGGTTCCTAAACAAAGGCTCAAAAATACCCACAGCATATTTCTACATTTAATTTCAGACATTTAGTAAAGTTTTCATCCTTTTATGTTCACACATCCTTGCTTGCAAATTAATCTTTTTCACCTGTATGTGAAACTACATTGCTTAAGAATAGAAAAAAAACAATACCAAATGGAGTTAGATGCAAAGATGCACAGATAGGCATGCACAGAACTACAAATATGGTTTCCTAGTTCTAGTTTGTAATTCACCTATATGTTAAGAAGCATCAGAGAAAAAATGGGTTCAAATCAACCCATTTGTGGTTTCAAATATGAAATATCAGCCTGTAAATCCAGGCAAATTATAGATACATGATTACTAAGTAAAACACAAGTATTTGTATATACAAATGAAACCCCAAATAATGAAGTATTTGCAAACAACTGAAGACATCCACACACGTATAAAAGTTTTCTCATGTCCCCAAATATAACTATTGGGATAGACATTAACTAATATGTGTCTCCTGCTAATGATAAACTATGAAGCTACCTAAAAGAGAACACAGTTGCCAATTACATCTTTGTGACCAAGTGCCACCCTGTCTTTTCAGAGACACACACATCCACCACCCCCCATGAAGCTGACCTCTCTAGGTGACCAAACAAAAATTGGTCTTACATGACTGAACACGGACAATATAACTTAAGAATGCCTTTAAGAGATGGGAAACTTGAAATATTTTATATAATTGGGTTCCAAGAGATCCTGAAATCACATGAAAACACTTTAATGGCTGTCCTAAACAATTTTTTTGTATCAATTTCTTTTTCAAGGACTGAAGCACAATGTTTTCTTTCTTTTGGAATACAACACACTAGATCTGTAAATGAAAAGAAAGTCACCTGTGATTTTGCATGTAAAATATGTTAGTTGCCACATAGTCAAACACTATCAGCAGACTCTCAATATTTGATGATTTCCTAGGCCTCCATTGAAATGAAGTTGCATTAGATCATAGCTTGAATACACATGTGTGTAAGAATATGGTTCCTGTGTTACGAGGGAAGATAATTTGTAAATCTTGCATGCGTATATCTGTGTCTTTCTTGAGATGAGGATGGAGTAGGGACAAGTGTGTGCCAGAATCCAGGCTAAACTAAATGCTGAGCTACCCAGCATGAGCAGTTTGGGACACATGTAGAAATGCCACCCACACAGGGAAGAAGCTCCCTGTGAATTTAGGAACATCAAGTGGCAACGTCTGAGCTAAGATTTTGTAGGACTGCAGTACTGACACTAGTTGCTTTCATTTCAACCAAGCCATCTTTTGATACCTCCTTTCAGTGTACCAGGCTCTTGAAGATATTTATGAGGTTGGGTGTGGTTTAACCTGCTTTTGTTTAAAAGAAAGAGGCTAAGTAACTCAAATCCTAGTTATTTCTTAGACTTTTTTTAGGAATCTTTTCAAAGATCATTAACACAGTTTCTCAACATTGGACACGACAATTAGATAGAGTATTTCAACAGTTAATCAACTGGTGTAAAATAGTAATGAATAAAATTCACACATAATTCCACTCAAATTCTCATAACAGTTTAATTAAGTTTCAAGTGATTTGAAACACTTCAGTTGGTTCCCTTCATTAAAGTGAATTTCACCCCTTCTGAATTCTTGTGCAAGCATGCTTCTTAAAAATGCCACCTTTAAAAAACATTATTTCTCCCAGCAATTGTTTACAGCTTTATATGAAAGATATGTAATCAGAACAGGTTTTATTCTATAGTCCTTCATAAGGTCTATGTTATCTTGCAGGATTTTTTTCTACCAAGGTAAGAGGAAAGTTGCAACTTAATACCCTGAATATATGCAAAATGAAAACTTTCTTCTAGTATATGTCAGGTTTAGTTTGTTATGGCTCACCTACTAAAAAAGTTTTCCTGTATATTTGTAAAAGACTGGGGTTTGAACTTTTAAACAAAAGATGCTTTATCTGGAGAAACCCAGAAGCTTAAGACAAAAATATTAAGGTCAATATTCATACCTATACTTAGATAGAAATCTCTAATATAACAGGAATTTCTGAATAAACACTGCAAGAAGTGGTTCTTTATGAAAAAAAGTTCATGATATGACTAATAAGATTTCTAAATGTGGAACTAAGATATTGTAAGAGTAAGAAAACCTCTTTGGACATAAAGAGACTGAAGCTTCTTCAATATTTCTGTTTCACAAATTGTGTGAAAATTCCCTGTATTTGTGTTACAGTAATGCTTTTATTAAAGATGTGCTTTTACTCAATTCTGAGGAAAAAAAAAACCAAAACAAAACAAAACAAGACACAACACAACACAATAAAACATCTTTCAGTTCAAGAAGGCCATTAGGTATACATAGAATATAATTTCAATGGCAGTTTTAGGCTACAAATAAGTAATATCACATTCAAAATAGAAATTACTCACAACTGAACTATGTGATTTGTTAACTAAGTAACACAGAATACTTTCATTTCCTCCCTGAAGATATTCCAATGCCTTTTCCTAGAATATCCAAACTTAGCTGTGAATTAGTTATTCTTAAGATGTCTTAGAAATCTATAGGCTTCCTGAAAAGGCATATACAAATGTATAGGCCAACATGTAAAGAATGCAACCTTCAGATTCACTAAGTTTCTCTGTTGCTGAAAATATTCTCCAACTCATTTCAGGAGTCTATAAAATACTGAAATAATTTGAAAAAAAACCTCTGCTACCTACTGGGATGTGTCACATGGAAAAGTTTACTGTTACACTATGAAGACCATTTTGTACTGTATATTCTAGTTAGCTGACTGCTAAAATACAGATTAAGAAGAATACATGCTTCTCTGGATGCAGATGCATATAATAACATGGGGATGCACAGTGCCTCAACACTCAAGCAGATTCACATGTCACTCCCTATTTTCCATTTACAAGAACCTAATTACAAATTCTGATATTAAAGAAATCATCAGACACATGGTAAATGGAAGGCATGACAGCATTATTATATAGAAGCTACAATTCTGCTAAAATCTATATTACTAGCTTTTAAGCAAACCATTATTTAT